>JAFVLL020000612.1:0-44721 GCA_021397915.2 Tor tambroides
GAATGTGGTAGTTAAAAGTTGCATATGAAAGCAATGTGAGTCGATCGCTTGAAGTTGTCGAGCTCATAATCAGAAGTGGGACTTATAAAGTTTGTCATAGCATGAGACCAGCTAATGTTGTTATTTTTATCCAACCGTGCTCCTCATCTGTGTAATTCATAAACACGAATTTATTATGCACAGTACAATCAGACGACTGACTTTTAAACTGAGTATGTTTTCTGTAAAGATAACAGGCTTGTACTAATAGTGGAATGTTTATTTGCAAAGGTTAGCACTGCTAACGGGGAGCTTGAGCTCTTGAAGCTCCGCCCTCTCAACAGCTCATTTGCATTTAAAGCAACCTACTCCAAATCAGCGCGTTTGGGCTCATACCCTAAAAGTGGCAATTTTAACAAGCTATAAAAAATTATCTGTGGGGTATTCTGAGCTAAAATTTCACATATACGCTCTGGGGACATCAGAGACTTATTTTACATCTTGTAAAAAGGGGCATAATAGTTCCCCTTTAAGGTCCCTATATATGAGATGTAGGCCTAAGCTTGTTGTTTCATTTAAAAGAGAGACAACTATGTTGTATATAATATTATGATAACACACCTGCACACAAAGATATAGAAGGTATTATATTTGTCTTTTCAGAGAAATTTAAGAACATTCACAATTATCTACTCTAATTAACCTCCTAGATTTCTTTCTTTTCTTTTTTTTTTTTTTTTTTGCCAGTTTGCAACTGAAACATACTTGTCATTTAATAATTTCATATTCAATACATTTGAATAAATTCCATTTATTGGTCACACACTGTTTCTAATGTTTGTACTGTTCTACAGGAAAAATGTATAATATGTAGCACTGCATTCTGTTTAAATCCAGCAGTGATTTTGCACTCTTTTAGTGAGCACTGTAAATCTATGTATACATCTAAAATCATTTACAACTCATTTTCTTCAAAAATAGATCTGTGCTATGATAATACATTAATAATCCTCTTTGGAATGAAAAAAATAAATCAGATTTATTAACACATATAGTCCGAAACAAAATAAATAATGCTCAAAAAGCATATCTCAATCAAGCTGACTTTACAATGGCAGCGAAAAACAAAATAGAAAATTCCTATGAAATATTAAGGTAAATTCAAATAGAAGCACCAATTATTTCAATCAAATTTGTACAAATGAACTCAGAAATGTAAATGTTACTTTGATTCATATGTGCACTCCTAAAACCCAGCCAGCTATTCAAAAAAACTTGTTAACACACTGTTATGAAAATATGCATCACAATATCTAGTTTCTCAGAATGATTTGTTAAAATGTCCTCATGCTGTAATACCACATATGAAACTTTTGCAGGGTAAGACACAAAGAGGAATGCGGTGGACATCGATGGATAAATCCTACTACACAGTTTCACCTCAATGTGATGCTCTAATATTTCATGCATTTTCACTGCTAATGACATCATACAGGTTTCACAGTTGACACCAGTGTATTTAATATATTCTGTTTTGTTTTCTATGACACCAGTTGTAAAACTAGCTGAATCTTGTTAAAGTTTTACCAGTGTACATAAGCAATATATATGCAAGACCTCCTTCAAGCTACATGATAAATGCATGGCACATCGTAAAAGCTGAGGTGAGGTTAAACAACACAGTGCACTGAAGATCCATATCATGCTGGAAGGACATGATCTCTCATATCAGAGAGACAAAAGAAGAGTCGTTGGGGCTTCAGTTTAACAGCACATTCACTCCCGTTCAGCAGTTCCAAACAACTGGAGAAAGAAAGAGAAGATGTAAACAATGTCCAGGTATATGCTGAGGGTGGCGAAGATGTATTCCTCAGGACTTATGGTGTATTGCTTTTTCCCCATCAGCATCTGTGTGTCAAATGCCAGGAACTAAAAGACAAAAGAGAGATTAAAATAATACAATGACAATAATTACTAACAAACACAAGGGATAACGCTGTGTCCTAAACACCTTATCAGGATTTATTTTGCGATAAGTACATTATCCTTTTACTCTGTTACTCAAACAAATAAATAAAATGCATTGGCCATTTGAACCCTTTGAAGCCTACTGTTATCATATTTGATACACAAAGGCCTTTAAATTAAAAACTTTCTTAAAAAACTACTACATTCCTTCTTTTGTCTGATTGACAGTTTATACATTTTAGCAAGTAAAACGCATTTCAGTAAATGTCTTTTTTTTCTGTGAAATCTTTACAGATTTGAATAAATATGAGAATAACTTTTATATTGTTATTTCGAGATGAAGCAACTTGAGTATGAGCTCCATATTCTCAATGTATCATACCATAACAGCCTAATGTAATGGATACTCAACAAAAAATATATTCAATTTTTTTCCCTAAAAGATTTCTGATTATACCATATGTCAGGCTTTACAGGGGTTAATACTGATCGGAGTTGAAATTATTTTAGAATTATGTACCATGCAAAACAGTATTGCTCCCAAGGCAGCATACACAGTGTGCAACCATGGAACCTGTATAGCGAAAAGAGAAAAACTTTGGTGAAAGTACATTCTTATTTCTGTGAATATTAAAGTCCAGCACCCTGCTGAGAAATAATATCTACCAGTCTACTGCTGACATAGGTACTTACATATCCAAAGGGCAGGATGACTGCCAAGAAAAGTCCACAAATAAACAATACTGTGCAGAAAACTAACAGCACGCCTTGGTATGAAGTAATATCAATCTGTAAAATCACAAACATTTGATCAGAATAAAAATACTCCAGGTTACAGTTGAAAATTATTGCATTCAAGAAAAATGAAAATATGTGTTGCTTTTAAAAATACTAACCTTGGTTTGGAAGCTAAAGATAGTAATAACAAGACACACCAAGGCAGTAATACCCAGGCAGATGATGACAGATTTAGTATTGTAGTAGCTAGAGAGAGGGGAAATATTTAAATAAGAAATAGGCCTATAAAAACCTGACATCCTGTTATATGTAAAACTATTTCACTTGAATTCATTTTTGACAAATTTCCAAGTATGACAAAGTGGAAATATGAATATGAAACCACAAAATATGCAGAACATGTTTAACATTTGTTGTTAGCGTGCATGAAAAAAAAGACATAATACACATATAATGTGAGACTTTACCTGGACAGCATTCCTGTCATGTAAGAAAGAGACAGAGTCTAGAACAGAAGAGGAGAGATTAATGTCTAAATAGAAGAAGATTTTCTTTTATATGTGAAAACAGGCTTGTTCTTGATCAATACTAGTATTTGTCATATAATAGCTAGTTTGATAACCAAAGACTTAAGGTTGTTTTGGTTGTTTTAATACTCACAAAAATAATGAGCAGAATCAGATTCCATGGGAACTGCCTCCTGTAATTAGAAAAGATAGAAATGATATTATATATATTATATATATAATGTGCCAATTTTGCTCAAATAGAAGTTAATTGCTAAAAAATATATATATATTAAAAATGATTTTAGATTATAAATTATATGATATGATAAATAAAAAATTATATTATATTATATTATATTATATTATATTATATTACTATATTATATTGATATGCATTTGTATCTCTACAAATACACTCACCGGGGTCCACGGCAGCAGGATAGGGTCAGATATGTGACAAAAAACACTACACTGTTGAGAGAAAAAGACAATACAGCCATTATACATTCACAGTGGATAACAGTGCATATAACACCACATAAAGTAAAAAACTTGCACTGTTACTGAATTACTGTATTATATGCTGTCTATATTCAAAAAAACTGAATTTTAAGATTTGCATTCGGTAAATGTCAACCCAAAATAATAAATTGTACTTACTATGATGCCCAGTACCAGCCAGGGTTGGTCTGTATGTAATATTTCACAGGTTCACTACAAGTTAAACAACATATACTTGTTAAACAAGCTTGAAAAAAGCAATAATGCATTATGAACATTTGTTCAGCTCACACACTCACCAGAAAGTGAAAACAGCCACAAAGGCTAATGTGACAGATAGCTGGAGCATCAGGATGGTGTACACCTACAGGAAATAATTTACATTAATTCATTCCATATTGTCCACAGCAGCTCAGAACCGCTAAACAGAATGCAACAATACCTTGCGGATGAATACCCTCCTGATGTTTTGGTCATCCCAGCTGAATTCTGTTAGCATCTCACTATCTCTAGGATAATCTCCACTATAACAAGGGCTTCCACCTTTCAATACCAAAAGAAAATATGAAGCATATTGTTTCTCAAGTTAAAACATCCACAGTGATTGTCATGGGTGATGAATGCCATTAGTGTTCTATAGTATACAGTATAGTGTCCAAAATACATTTGCAGTCACTGAATTAACGGGATAGTCCACCCAACAATGCAAATTCTGTCATCATTTACTCCCCCTTGTGTCCTTCAAAACCATGCAACAATGCATTTATTTGTTCTGTCACTTGTGAAACATAAAAGAAGATTTTTTTGAAGAATGTTGCTAAACAAACAGTTTTGGGTCTCATTAACTTCCATATGGTTTCTCAGCACCCAAAAATTTTGGTTACCAACATTCTTCAAAATATCTTCTTTTCTGTTGTACAGTTTTGAAACAACATGAAGGGGAATAAATGATAACAGAATTTTAATTTTTAGGTGGACTACCCCTTTAATAATAATTTTAGAGTGCAGAACAGTTTAAAAAGGAAATTCACTAAGGAAAAAGTAGTATTACCAGTAGTTGCCTCCTCGTAACTTGGAGGAGCTGAGGCCATCGGCTGAGCATCCGAGCCATTGTTTGACTTGTTTGTCACTGAAACCTGTAAACATATTAAATTTGTTATATGTGCACTCAATGGCAATAGCATTTCATTAACAATTATAGATAGATATTATAGAACGATTCTTAAAAGGAGCCTGTATTGTTAGAGAACCTGTTATTCACTGTAATTCTGTCAGAGCAATATTATTTATTATAACAATATTTTTTTTAATAGAATGATTATTTTTTCATATGGCTACACTGTGCATGGACTGGTGAATCTGTGTAATGCCATCCAAAAGTGTGTGTTTTACATAACTGAGTATGGAGAGAGTGTGTAATTGATCTGGCCATTATTTATCAATGACTAATTCACTGTAATAGGAGAGTTTGCTGCAGGTAAATGATATCACAAGGCACCTTAAAAGATGCTTTGCTCCTGTATATCCTGATCCATTTAATTCTAGAAGCTGAGAACAAACCTTGTTAATAAAAAATAAAAAGCATATTTAATTGAAACCATAAAAATTTAACAGAACCATAATCAAAAATATCTGTATATTTACAACAAAAGAAAAAATGTCTTGTAGACCTTTTCTAACTCTAGCTTTGCTCATGCAGTTGTAAAACGTTATAATAGATGATACCAGCAGGCTTCAAGTAATCAAAAATATCTCAATTTAGTACTACAGAAATCAGTCCAAAAACATTAGGAACAAATCCAAGACATGACAAAGCTTCTTTTAGTGTCTCTGGATCATTATTAATCAGAGAGGGCCCCGCGGCCACGAGGTTGTCAATTAAATTTCAAGGTGTGTTCGACTTGAAGCAGCGCTGCGCAGACAGATCGGTGTTTGATATTGAAGTACCGCAAGAGCTATGAATGGACAGCTCTGCATGCTTTCCTATTCTATGGACTACTTGCACAACTACTTCCGCGTTCTACTTATATTTCCCTTCCAAATGTGCATTCTGAATAATAAATAACTATAAATATAATTCCCCACTAACCTGCCGCATCAGCGCTTGTCTTCTCATGAACAGTATTTTTCTTTTACTGATCATATTTCATACCTGTTGAATGTACAGTTTTAAATTAATTTGACTGATAAACACCCTTATGAAAATTAACCATGGTTTTACTATAGTAAAAGTGCCATGTTTTTTCCGTTTTTACCATTTGAATAACAACACTTTTACTACAAATAGCTTACCATAGTTAAACTATGGTCAGTATAATAAAACCCGAGTTAATTTGTAGTTATATGGTTTAACTTCAATTGCAATTTTTGGTATTATTTGTAGTAAAACCATGGCTAATTTGTATTGTTTGTGTGCGTTGGTGCTCTTATTCGAGCCCCTACTGCTTATTCCAGTGTTTAAAAGGCTAGTTAGGCTAGTTTAGCGCACTGACACCCTGTGGTGAAACATGGTTACCAGCCACCGCTTTCTCAGATCGGTTTACGCTGGATTAAAACTTCAGGTTCCGCTGAGTTTGGAAAATTCTGTACACAGTAATCATCAGAATAGCCTATGTCTTCTCCTGTCTCTGAAAATAACCGGATTTTGAAATCATCCCGCTATTAGGCGTTTAAATCAACTAGATGATTACAGCACACTGAAAATATACATAACCGGAAATAGCTGAGCCGTAATATTTCAAAACGGAAGTGCGTCACGAGGCTCAGTGCAAGTAGTCCATTGCAGTACTTTGATGTCAAACACCGATCGATCTGCGCAGCGCCCCTTCAAGCCAAGTACACAGATGACGCACCAGGACTGTACAGTGCGTTTAAAAACATTTAATGACGTTTTTGCTCCAAATTAATTTCATAACATCAGTCGAGTGTTTGAAATAAATTCCTTTTGTGATCTGACGTGGTTTCATATCACAGAATGAGGCAAAATCATTTTATAATATTCTCTACAGTGACAGAAAGGCTATATCGATTAGATTTGCATTATAAATATACACTATGCATATAAAAATACCTGAGATGGCTTGAAGAACAGAGATACACCATTTAGTCACAATCTATATTTATTGTCTTCATTCTCATCAGTTCAGTCATCAGTTAAAACGTCCTTTCTGCGTTTTATTCAGCTACTGCAGCTATAGCTTGCCTTTGTCTATATTAGGGATTTCCTACAACGTGATTTTTGTGAGTAGGCTATTTCATTTTATGATTTTTTTTTTTTTTTTTTTACTTATGGTTTTATTGTACGAGGGCGCCCTCCCGCTACCAGTATGAATGAAACAGCTACAGCTACTCACTACACCTTATTTTGGGTAAAAACAGGGAAAATAATACTTCTAAGTTTTTCTCCAGTGTAGAGGAGTTTTCTCTCTCTCCATCTCTCTCTCTCTGTGGATGCATAAAATTTCCAGACAAAAATTAAGAAATTACTGTTAATGATTTTTAATCATGATCCTTAGACCTTTCTAAACAATTATAGTTATAGGCCTCCTGCTTGTTATCAGGTCATGCTGCAGTTTTCTGTAAAATAATTTAATAATAATCATAATCAATAATTATTACTTTAATGTTTTTAGCTAGCACTGCTAGCACATACAAGAAATTACAGCCATTCAGACCACTGAATTCACAGACAAGAAAAACTCCTTGCTTTTGGTTAATAGCTAGCATTTTTAAAGTCAAATGATACAATCTTAAAGCATTGTAAAGAAAACAAATGCTTACCTTTCCCTGGGTCATGGTCTCAGATTTTAATCTAATTTGGTTTACTTAAAAAAGTCTTCGCGTCTGTCTTCAGAGCTTTAGTGCGTAGTCTCCGCACCTGTCTGAGATGCTGCACACAGACGGTGATGATGCTGTACTGCTGTAATGACCGCAGCTCTGTGAGCACAAACCCCCTCCCTCACTCTAAAAGGCACATTCTAGCAAGATCGAGGTTTTAAAACACCATTGACTGAGGCTCGGACTGTACCAATCAAGCTGGCACAAGAGGGGGGCAGCCTTTCCCCCATGATACGCATTAAACATTTGTCCAGAGAGATCCAGAATTTTTCCACCGCACCAAAACAGGAAGAAGTGTAAGAGGATGAAAGACAGTAGAACATACTTGATTAGATATTTAAAGGAATAGTTCCACCAAAAATGAAAATTTGCTGAAAATTCACTATATATAAAAGGTAGATCAGTTTGTTTCTGCATCTGAACAGATTTGGAGAACTTTAGCATTCCATCACTTGCTCACCGATGGATCCTCTGCTGTGAATGGGTGCCGTCAGAATGAGAGTCCAAACAGTTGATAAAAACATCACAATGATCCAAATAAATGCAGTCCATCATTAAACACTATGAAAAGAAAAACTTTGCGCTTGTAAGGAACAAATCCATCATTAAGGCATAGCTTCTGGCCAAAATACAAGACAATACTTCATAATAACGCTTCCTTCATCGCCTGTTGTCCACTCGCATCAAAATCCATATTTGAACATATTTGTTTAGAACTGAATTGGACTGTTTCACTTGTAAACGGTGATTGATCTGTGAATATTTGTGTCCTTATTCAGACGAGACAACATTTTCACAGAGAAGGCAATAGTTTGTATAGAGAACTCTATTTGGAAGCAATGGTTTGAAGTTTTATTACAAGCAGTGGACTATAACAATTATGCATCTGGAGTGGTGTGGATTACTTGTGGATTATTGTGATGCTTTTATCAGCTGTTTGGACTCTCATTCTGATGGCACCCATTGACTGCAGAGGATCCATTGATTGGCAACTGATGTAATGCTAAATTTCTTCAAATTTGTTCCAATGAAGAAACAAACTCATCTACATCTTGGATGACCTGCGAGTTAGTAAATTTTCATTTTTGGGTGAACTGTTCCTTTTAATTTGGTTTAGAGAGTCATACCTTGAGATAACAAAATCAAAACATCTACTAGAAGCCCACAATTCAAAGCTATTTATTCATTCAAACACCATAATGAATTAAATAAAAATACACCTCAGTGATGTGTTGTTATACTAACAAGAACTCTGTGTTATCACATCAGGTGAAACAGATACAGTACAATATCTCAACATAATAACATGTTGCGGGTTGCTTTCTTTGGAATACTGATGTATTAAGCATAATTGCATTGATAATTGTCTAAAATCATGTTTAACTGACACACATGAAATGACTAATGGATGTGCCCTCCATGTCCCATCGTTTGTATTTTAGAATTAATTTACATCTAATTTGCATTGTTCCTCAAACCTGTAAGAAATACTTATAACCAGCCAAATATTTATTTGAATGTATCGCTCAAACATCAATTCAGTCATAATATATTACAACCTGTATATTTTAAATCCTTTTGGTTTTCTAAGAACAGGTGGAGTCAGTTTTCCTGTGACAAACTGATCAGACTCTTAACATTCACCAGTGACATGAGGAATAACAACTAGGCTAATCTAACAATGGCACGTATGAATGAACAGAACACATAAAATGGTCCTATTAAAACAATGCAAATATATAATTTACACAAATGCATTACACTATAATTCTCTGACCTCAAATTTATCAGATTTCATGTTTTTGTTTAAAACCAATTACAAATATTTAAAATATTAGTGTCATGAGGAACTGTTCCTGTTAAAAGGCAGCTTAGCTGAGGGTTGAAGGTTGATTGCAGAAAGCAGCAGCAGACTACCATATAAGCTAAATTTATTGTCAGGTTTACTATTCCGGCCCTGTATGAAGCCACAAAATGTTTGAAGGCAACAATAAGATTCAGATGTGACCTCTCAGATTACAGAATGTCATTTTAGGAACACCAGCTGCCTGCCACCTCACTTGGACGGCTAACCTGTCATTGATCTCACAAAAGATATGTGAAGCTTGTCGTAGTACACTTGTAGTGTAGCTGTCTCACACTAAGCATGTTGTTTCTGCTGTGGAGGGAGGCCTGGAGAAAAAGGCATTGGGTACCAAACAACATAAGTCACGTACCACCCTAATATCCCACACAACGTCCCTATAATCTTGTCAATAATATCATGGAAATACACAGAAGTGCATCCGAACATCCATATCCAGATGGCCACAATCACATTGAGTGCTATATAAAGACAATCAAGACGAATGTTTCTGTCACTCTGCGGTATGTGTAACATGGGCACCATTTCCTCCACAATCACAAGAGAAGAGTAAGCCAAGATAAAGGAGTGTCCTGATATGTCAAATCCATCCCAGATGAATCCGGCCTTCTTGCACGCCGCCTTTGTGGTAATGTCACCATGGATAACTTGCAAGGTGTCTGACTCATAGCATGAACCGGTAATATCTTCGATGTAGAAAAAAGTCTCAGTGCAGGTGTACCAAATGAATGTTGCCACCAGTAGTGAAGTCAGCCGCCTCAACACAAATGTGTGGCTTCTGTTGTAAAGGTTGGAGTAAAAGATGAAAGGCAGAAGTAAAACAATGGTCCATCCCCAAGAAACTTTCACAAAATATCTGAAAGTAAAAAAATGAAGTGAAAACGATTAAATGACTTTGGAGCCAAACATCAATGTCATAGTCAGTTGTCAATGACAAGCACTGCTTTTTAATATCGTTTAAAGCCTACTGCTTTAATATAACATATTATTATTATTTTCTAAAAACCAACACATTTCTATTAAAATAATTTAGTTTTACAGTTTTTAATTAAGTTCTAGGTAAGGCTGCCACCATATACAGTAGACTTGTACTCACAGATTTAAAACATTTCTGCTGTTACTAAAGTAGCTCTCCGGCACGAGGCCCGCCGCTTTCAAAATCGATCCTGTAAACGAAATACAAAAAAACAAATGCGGTAAACAAGTACGGGCACACTGCTGTCTCCAAAGACAAGCCAAACTGTTCACTAAGCTGCCTACTGCAGCCATGTTGTTCTGTGTGCTGCTGTGCGTGTTTGAATGCGGAAACAGAAATCATCACGCTACCAATCCTACTATGGTGACGGGTTGTCGATTAATATTCATGAGCAAGCCTTAGCCATTGGACAACTACTAAGCAACGTCGCCATTACCTTATTAAATATCCAAGAGTGAGACGTCCGCCATAGGAAGGTTTCTAAACACGTCGGCGCTGTCTGATTAATATGCATGAGCAAAACCTTCGCTCTAGTAGTTGTTATTTCGTAACCTGGAACCCGGTGAGTTATTGCTGTCATCAGTAATCATCACGAAAAGTAAAATCGTTGCATAAGAATATAAGACAAAAACGGCAGAAAAGATGCTGTTTGGCTAAATGTGTATTTAAAAGTTTGAACCAATATAGTTATTTTAAAACATATCAAAATATATTCATATAAAAAAAACCCCTCTTTGTAGAATATAGAATGGTGAGCAGTTTTGTCTCTAGGCTTTCACTGTCCAATAGGTGGCACTATATAACATAGTCAAAAAAACTCTACTTTTTAAAGAAAAACAAGACACTTTAAAATTGTAACCTAAGAAGTAACATATCTTCCCATTTAATCAATTATTGCACACGTTCTTGATATGCACTGTTTTCGAACCTAAAGATCTACAGATGCAGAGAACAGACAATGTTCAGTTTGCAATTCTTAAATTCATTTTAAAAATGTTGTTGATGTTTTAAAAAAATATGTTTGGTATGATTAAAAAAAATAACTTGGAAAGTTTCACAGGCTTTCCTTTGTTGCACTGTAAACTGGCAAGAGTGTATTTATTCAAAGACAGTGTTTCCAAGTATGTGTGCCATTTGGCTAGGTTGTCTCTCCATTCTGCTTCCACATATTGTGCCAGACAGAGCAGTCTGACAGGATGTTAAATACTGGTGTTTTAAAAGTGATTGCCATGGATTTAAAAATCATTTGGAAATCTCTGAAGCAATTACAACTGGAAACAGTACAGGTGCATTTAGACCCGTAGTTCAATCATTAAATCCAGTTTGGACACTCTTGGATGCAATTAAGAATCATCAAGAGAATAAACGTAATATGATTTTAATGAACTAGAGATCTGTTAGCTGAATGGACCAAAAATGTCTGACAAAATATTTTATGGGAGAACCTAAACCAAATTTATTTCTATTAATCTTAGATTTAATAATTTAACATGATATATAAACTGAAGGGTTTTAAGAGTATGCTTAAGTGGTCTGATTTAAACATAAAATAAAAAGCTATAAATGTACAGTTGTTTAAAATATTTAAACCCTAGATAGTAATTTGAAATATTTGTATTTCATGTATTTTCATCTGTTATGTGTGTGTGTGTGTGTGTGTGTGTTTTCTGAATAAAGCAACTGAGGTATATGTAACATTAGAACAGTAATAATACATTGATTATTACACGTTTACTGTTCATACAACATTTTTTTTTTTTTGTATTACCACTCCCTTCAGATAACCACTTTCGTATGTGTCTAGACAAGATGATGTCATATTAGAGGAAGTCAGATTGTTTGTGGCCCGATTGTCTAGAGGTGTTCCACCCAAGCTTGATCCATTTCACACTGTCTCACAGAAGGGAGGCCTCAGTGAGTTATGGCTTCGTCTGCTCTTCCTCAGAGCATTCCTGACCGTAAATCTGAAATGTTACAGCTTGACATCGTAAGTGCTTTATAAAATGGAACTTTTCAGAACCTCACATATGAGAGAAATATAATTGGTAATCAATATGAGGTAAAGTCTCACAAACTCTTAAAGGGAATAGTCCACCCCAAAATGAAAACTTTATTCAATCTCATGTTGTTTTAAACCTGTATAAATTTCTTTTCATCTGTGGAACACACAGACACACACACACTGGTTTTCATGTTTTATGGGGACATTTGGTCCCCATAACATAGGGGATACCAAGTTGGCCTACACACACACACACACACACACACACACACACACACACACACACACACAAGATATACAATGAAAGAAAATGGGGTACAGTGTTGTTTTGGACCCCTTTGATTTCATTGTATGGACAAACCATTCTTTAGAATATATTCTTTTGTGTACAGCAAAGAAATGAAGTAAATGATGACAGAATTTTCATTTTTGCAACTATCCCTGTAATGACAGGAGTACATAACAATTTGATTTATAACTACAGTTTTGCCAATATTCAAAGTAATTCTTTTCTCTTTCATGTAAGGAATTCTTATATTTTTCTTATATTATCTGTTATTTGCTCACAGGTTTTAAATAGATAATATGTTTCTGCTATGAGTGCTAATTCGTTTTAAAATAAACAGTTTCCTGTAGCTAAACTGGTAGCGAATGCAAAAATTTGTTCCAAACAAGAAAAAGTAAATAATGACAGAATTTTCATTTTTGAAGATAACTATAATGATTTGTGCAGAAAATAATTTGATTGATCAGTTACTTTTGTTCATGATATTTAGTCAGTTTGCTTATTCATGTTAATTTAGCGATTATGTTTTCTTTTCATCAGTGTTATTTATTCATAGGTTTCACATTGTTAACATATTTCTGTGATTGTTAATTCTTTTGAATGAAATGCAAAAGCAACACCAGGGTCATTGGTTTGATTCGAGGGAATACTGTGAAAATGCTTTGCTTTAATCCAGTGTCTGCCAGTATAAGTTTGTATCTGCATATGAATAGTTAGTTCCTCTGCTGTAAATATGGTAGTGGTAATTCAGTGTGTAATGAGAAAACATGTAGTGTGATTTCTTTAATTCCAGCAACCAATGGTCAGAACAGACCCATTGTCTCTATTCCCTTCAAAACCATCCATCACCATGAACCGCTACATCACTTAGCAAATTTGTTTTCGGGGCTGCCAAAACAAAGTTTGGACTGCTGACATGAGAAATGGAGCGGCAGCAGGGAATGGGAAGCCCTGGATTTATGCTAAATGACGTGATTCATACACAGAAAGACCTGATTGCCCTTTCCATTGCTGTGGAGGAGATAATGGCACAGCTGTGGACCTTTTTAAGTCACTTTTTCCCTCTCGTTCAATCCCACAATGCACGAGCACCCTTCAGCCTTGCGCAGATGGGAAGCATGAACGAGATGTAGTCAAGGTAACCATTATGTGAATGAATTAAGCTTAACTTAAGCTATAGCTGGTTATACCTTTAATGTTTTCCAGGGCTGCTTACATGCACTGAATGATTCATTTGATATTTCTGCCCAACATTCATCATTTCGTTGAACCTTGACCCTGCTGACCGTGGCAGTTTTAGGATGACTGCTAACTTTTGAAGTTTCCTTTGAGGATGCTGAACCTTAACTATACAGATACATGCTGAATGAAAAATTAAAATGCTCAATTAAAGGCTTTATTACTTTATTATATTTTTAAATAATGTTGATGTTATTTTCATATTTTGCTTATAATACTGTATTCAGTAATTACATTTGCTAGATCAGCCAAAAACAAACTGGAATTCTAAAGTATTAGCAAAGACTAGAAGAATGACATTTGCACAATGTATTGTGGGACTGACAGTGGCGTGGAGCAAGTGCAAACGGAGCATAAAAAGCCATTAATTCTATGCAAATGATAGGTGCAAAACCCTGGACGGAAGCCAGTGGTTCTGAGTTGCAGGCTGTGACACAGTTTTTGGTGGATTTATTGTTTAAATAATATATTGTTATATACAGAATTTAAATTAGGTTTTCAGATGTTGTTGCTTGTATTGTGGCTGTATTGTATTATTAATATTAGTGTATGAAATTATTCATTGAAATAAAGTTTGTATCTTTCCAACGTCTTTCCAGCTAAAAACTTGTCATTTTGGATGCCTCTTTGTATCAGAAACGCCCCAAAGCGCCAGACATGAGTAGTGTAGCATTTTGAGTGGGTTTGTTCCACGCTATTGGACACCCACCGCAACAGCACTTGATCTTTAGCTGAAAAAAAAAATAATGTCCTGTTATAATGTTATTATTAATCTCGCATAGACATTTAGTTTATGCTGATGTTGCTGTTTTCCAAAGGATTGCCCCATATTATTAATACATCAGAATCTGTAACTCAATGCTCTCGATGACCCTGTTCAGTAGTTGCTGCAGTCAAAGTTGTGCAGTGTATATTGGCACTGCCAAGAGACTGGAGATATTACACATGGCATGTCCTTCCTGGAATCCTAGACAGCTGGGACAATGCTGACTGGGCTATGACTTTAAAATTTGGCCTTTGATTCATAGAAGAACTCCCTCACTTTAATAAAATCCTTGCCTGTACTTATTTAACTTATTTTATTGAAACATTTTGCCAGGACGTCTAAGTGCAGATCCAACCAAAGCTCACAAAAAGATTACAAATGTCCAATATAAGCATAGTACAGAAACAGATGATTTAAAGGAAAAAGAGCTCAATGTAGCCACTATAAACAAGCATGGACAATTTGTTTCTGAATATTACTTTGCACGCACTGTATTTTAGTTACTATGCCCTACGTGATTTTCAATGAAAGATAAATGATGAATTCAGAGGTGAGAGTTGCCCAAAAAGTGGTAAAACAACATTTGAAAATCACAAAGGTAATGGAAAGGAAGAGCAATAACTGTTGAAAAGTCATCAATCTTAAAATCCCATTGGAGAGCATGACTGTTTGGAGCTTCCATACTGAGTGTGTGCTGAAAAAGCAAAACCTTCCATTAAATTGTTTCCTGAACCTCAGGAAAATCCCTGTGGGGGAAGAAAAAGAGACAAGGGCTTTTCTTTTACGTCAGATGGCCTTAGAGAGTTGGCCCAGTTAAAGTTCACTGCCACACGTCAAAGACGTTGTTTGCAAAGGCCAGAGTTTAAGTGGAGATCTTTTCAGCTGCTCTTCTCCAGGCTGTGCTAAAGTGCTGGAATCACTGCTGAAGGTATGTGCTGTGAAGACCACTCCAGCTGAAGACCCCCGCTCTCTTCAGACTGCAGGACTACATTCATAAGTATATGCCAAAATTTACTTCAACAGCCGTTATGTGTTTTTTTTAAATGATTATATTAGACAAGAAAGTCTATTTTCATGAAGGGATTTATTGAAAGATCTTTGTTGTTGATGCACTGCTGCATTTTCCAAGGTTTAGATGTTTACATGTAGGTAATATCTTTAAAGAATAGTGAGGGCATTTGGGTGCAATGTCTATCAGTTGTTTAAACCATGAGTTTTTGCAGTGTAACCCTATTGTAAAAATTGTAGTTTAAAATATAAATGGTAACTACAACTGTATATATATATATATATATATATATATATATATATATATATATATAAATGTACTGTATATGTAGCATTTTTTAAATCATTTCTGTCTTTTAAACAGAGTTCACACAAAGATAAAAAAATTACATTTTATCACTATTTTCACAATTTTACCTCATGTTAAGGATACTTGAGGCAATTTTTGGGCAGCTATAACAGTTTAGGTAGCTAACACAAGTCATCTGCTTCGATATGTTGACATGTTTATTTGGTTACTATGGTCTAAAATGGTCTACAGAAATTGCAGGATTAAACTGTACTTACACTTGAGTAGGGACTGTACCGTTCCTGAGCTTATTTTACCGGCTAATACAGTGAGAGATTGTTGACACTGAATTCTCTTTCCACAAATAAAACACCTGTAGCCAACCAGACAGAAGGCAGATGATGAGTTTGGCATGCGTTCAGCTGTTCTTTGCCGCCACGTTGTGGACACTGCCCTGTACCACAACATCTGTGGCGATGAGCAGCGCAACAGAGCTGCTTCATCTCAAAGATGTTTCTCTGGAGGCCCTGCTGAGAAACAGCAGCGACACCAGCGCGCCTCGAACGCGGCGGAAACGCTTCATCTCCAGTAAAGATATGACGGCCATTCTGGACTATCACAACCGCGTGCGCTCACAGGTCTTCCCACCGGCGGCAAATATGGAATATATGGTAGGACATTTTTATTAGCTATTTTTTAACATTAGGCTACTAATGTTTTAAGGTTATCATATACACAACATGAAAAATAGCCTACTTTTTTCCTAAATTTAACATTTCAGGACAATCTAGTCGCTCTTTTCAATTACAATGCAAGGTGACTGAAAATGTCTAGCTCCAACAAGGACTGAAGTTGACCATAAAAGTTTGAGTATCATAAAAGTGGACTGTTTAACTTTAAATAGCGCGTCTTCTGACAGTATGTGATATCAAATTTGTATTATAAGTCTATATATAATCATTCAGATCAGTTTTATGAATTTAATCAACTAATTCATTAAAATGTGACCCTGGACCACAAAACCAGTCATAAGGGTCAATTTATAAATCATCTGAAAGCTGAATAAATAAGCTTTCCATTGATGTTAGGATAAGACAATATTTAGCCGAGATACAACTATTTGAAAATCTGGAACCTGAGGGTGCAAAAAAAATCAAAATATTGAGAAAATCGCCTTTAAAGTTGTCCAAATGAAGTTCTTAACAATGCATATTACTAATCAAAAATTAAGCTGAATGTAGGAAATTTACAAAATATCTTCATGGAACATGACTTTTACTTAGCTATCCTCTTTGGGACAAAAGAAAAATTGATCATTTTGACCCATACAGTGTATTGTTGGATATTGCTACAAATCCCTTGCTACTTATGACTGGTTTTGTGATCCAGGGTCACAAATATCTGATTCAAAAGAATCGTTGCTCATGATTCAGACATCGCTATGGCTTAGTAAAGCTGTAATATGTTAAATTATTACTGTCTGTTCCTCGCAAAATCCATGGATAAAATTTATGATGATTTTTCTTCCTTTTTGTTGCTTAACATCTACATTTTCTAGTCACTGTCATTACATGGGCCTTTTGGGTGAGCTATTTTTTAAATTATTTGTTTATCTATCCTCTCTCTCCTTTGTGAGGTGTGGGATGAGAGACTGGCTAAATCTGCAGAGTCCTGGGCCGCTCAGTGCATTTGGGATCATGGACCGCCTCATGTTTTGCGACACATTGGACAGAACCTGTCCATCATCTCTGGAAGGTACGGACCCTTACAACAAAGTACTATATGGGTACAGTCATATATCAGCATGAATTAATATCCAAAACCCACATCAGTTCTGGATCATATCTACACTTTCTGTTCTGACTGTGATAGTTAATATTTCTTTCATTTTGCAGATACAGATCGATCACTGACCTGGTAAGATCCTGGTATGATGAAAGACATTATTTCTCCTACCCCAACAGATGCAGTGGCTCTGTCTGCACACACTACACTCAGGTGGGTCTCCAAAATACATAATAATATAGAATATTTTATATATAATAACATATAAAAATTATTTATAATAAAAAGTAATTTTTATTGTACGTTCTTTTTTTTTAAATTAATAATTTATTTTAATTTATCTATTTATATGAGAAGTATTATATTTAATTTAATACAGACACTTTTCAGACCATCTACCTTTATTTTTTCAAGATATTACTGGGATATTAATTTTAGTAATGACTTTTTGATTCAGATGGTGTGGGCGACCAGCAATAAGATCGGATGTGCTATCAGAAGATGTTCAAATATATATGTGTTTGGGAGTATGTGGAAACAGGCCACCTTTCTGGTTTGCAACTATTCTATTAAGTAAGAATTTTTACTGTATCCATCAATACAATATTTTAATCTTAAAAATGCAGGAAATAATGTTTTTTTTTTATGAAACAGATTTTGGGAAAACTAAGGAAAAGGGAAATAACCAAACATGTACATGTTCTTCTGTTCCAGGGGGAACTGGGTTGGAGAGGCTCCATATAAGACAGGGAAACCATGCTCTGCGTGCCCCTCAAGTTATGGAGGATCATGCAATAAAAACCAGTGTGACTCCAGATCAAAATCCAGAAGAAATGCAAGCGGTGTCAGAGGCTAATGGATAAAAAAATCTCTCTTAAAAAAAAAACCTTAAAAAACTTAAATAAATAAATAAGTTACACGATAGAAACCACTAAAATGTAAATTTCACAATGCAAATTATTCCGTGGTCATTTTAATCTGAACGGCATTTAAAGCTGTAAAATGTCCAAGTAATCAAATGTGTAAATGTCAAATTGCGTCAACTGTTACTTTGTTTGTTACCACCCCATAGGTGTCAAATTTTGTATTTTTTTTTTAATTACTTTATTAAGATGTTTAATGTTTATCCTTTGTTGTTTTTCAAGGCTCTGGACTGTTTGCACTGTTTTGCTTATAATTTGTTTGTACTAAGTTGCATCGCAGTGACAATTCACATTGGGAGTAAAGCACTTTCGTTCTTTCATTATTATTATTTTGTCCTTTTTGTACAGGTAATACATTTTCTTTAGCTTAGGAAAAGTCATATGTTCAGTGGTTTCTAAGTTACTATCTTTTAGAATTGTCTATGGCACTCATGTCATACAGAGGACATGACTGCACTGTAAACACATTTGTCCTCATAAAAACTGTCCTTTTATTTACATTTTCTCTTATAACACAGACAGACAGTTGCCAACACCTTCCCAGCAGGCACATAGCCAATAAGTAAAAAATAAATAAATAAACTAAAACCAGCAAAGAATCATTTATAAATTTCAAAAATATATTAGAGGCAATTCATATTATTAAGGTGTAAGTGAGCAGCTGGTCAAGGATCAGTATTGAGAAGCAGAATGAAACCATCTTTTATCGCCTCATTAATGTGTTCAATCCATCTAAAAGAGACCGATCTGCTGTAAAACACATCTAAAAGGCTTTTAAAGCCATAAACGAAGTGCTGGGCCACTTTCTCTAGTCCAGTGTATAGGGAATACTTTACCGGTGATTGAAATTATTCATCTGAACATGAAAACATGACTATATTACAGTTTGTTTGTTTTTTTGGTTCAATAGGGCATCAATCAAAGTGTTGGCTTTGAATATGTACATTCAAGTTTGGATTCAGTAAGATTATTTTATTAAAAAGTTTTATTCATAATTTGATCAAAAGTGACAATAAATGCTGTTCTTTTGGACGTTCTATTCATCAGAGAATCCCAGGTTCCACAAAAAATATATACAAAAAATGAAACAGTTTTCAACATGGATAATAATAACATTTTTATTGTTTTATTTCCCCCCACCAAATCCAAATTTAAAAATTCATAATATTTCATAATGTGTTTTACTGTATTTTTTGCGCATATTTAAGTATTATAAATCAAATGTACACATGAATATTCAGCTTTGCCATCACAAATGACATTTTAACATATATTAAAAAGGAAAACAGTTATTTGAACTTTTAATAACATTTCACAATATTACTAATAATATTCACTATAATTTTACTGTATTTTTAAACTAATGGTACTGTATATAAGTATCATAAAGCAAATGGACACAAAGGTAATGAAGGTAATTCAGAGCATAGGTGTGACAAAAGTTGGGAGAATCTAAAGTTTCAAAACACTGACTTTCCCACGAAGCTGCTTAAAAGTGAAAGCAACATTAGACTTGTGTAATGCTACACATCTGTCAGAAAGCAACATATTATATTCATGGGAAAAGTTGTTAAAACTAACACAGCATCTGTTAAGAAAAAAGGGCAGCATATTCAGTGAAGCATATGGCCTCATATGAATGTCTCAAGCAGTATAAAATTTAAATTGGATAGCATTGGTCTAATGGTGACAAATCTAAGCTTCCAACACAAAGGTAAAGACAAAGTTGTCAGTCTGTTTAAAGACAAATAATTACAGTAAAGCGGAAATGAAAGCTGATATGAGGCATGTTGTCAAACAGTACATTTGGATTATTTCTTATCAAAGTAATGGGAATCGGACAAATCAGAAAAGCTAAATGAGTCTGTCTAAACCCTCCACTCCTTTCCTTTCTCACACCTGACTAAACAAAACTCTTCCTACCCTAATGACTCATTCCCGAATACGGCATGAGTTTAAAAAGATGCAGACTTCGAGAAATGGAGAAAAATTATAACAAACTGTCTATTTGAGTTTCTATCATCCTGTTGCCATAGCTACAGCTGTCATATGGATTGGTCTCTATACAAGCCTGGTTACTGTTTAACCTCTCCACCCACATTTGCCCAGATTAGGAAAATCAATAAGATAACAGGAGTACCGGCCTTACCTTGCGCCAACAACACCTTCACCAGAAACACAGAGGACTGTGCAAAACTTATATGTGTTAATTCTTCATCATCTTTCACTCTTAATAGAGCAAAATCAGGAAAACGGACTGGTGGGGAGCAGAAGAGACAACATGGTCAATGTGAACGCTCAGGCCAGCACCCATATGGATCCACCATACGGTAAGTGCTCGGTCTCTTCCGACTGCTCTCAGAAAAAACATGGTGGGTGCTCTGGTGAGCTTGGTGGAACTTGTTGAATGGGCATGTTGTTTCTTGACATTTCATCCAGTATGGTAGCTTTCGTCGCCATTCGTGAGAGCTTGTGGTGCACGGCTGTAATTCGGGAGGTGTGGCATATCCATAATGACTGGTAAATAGGGCCCATTTGCAGGAGAAGATGAATAATGTGGACAGAATGGCTGAAGTTCCTCTTTTCTTGTTGGGATGGAATGACTCAAAGTAAAGTGCTGGAACAAAGTGGGCATTATAAAAGATCTCAAAAATATAAAAGGTTTTAATCTTCAGACCAAATGTTAGTGATACAGTTATTAAGTGCAGCTAAAAATAGGCCTACAGCAGAACAATACACATGACAATATTGTATAGTAAAGTGATTTCTTTTTATTTTTGTCTTTTTTACTTCAAAATAATGAGTATAATAATAATTTGATAAAAATACAGTAAAAATAGTAATATAGTGAAATATTATTACAACTTCAAAAACATTTTTATTTGAATATATATTTTTTAAAAATGTAATTTATTCTGTATTTTTAAGCTGTAATTTTAGCAGCCATTATCCTTCGGTCTCACATGATCCTTCAGAAATCATTTTGATTTGGTGTTCAAGAAACACTGAAAAAAGTTGTGCTGCTACTTAATGTTTTTTTGGAAACAGATACTTTTCCCCTCCAGGATTTGCAAAGTTTGATAAATATAAATTAAAAACAGCATTTATTTTAGATAAAAATCTTCTGTAGCATTATAAATGTCTTGGTAACACTTTAGTTAAAGCTTTTGATGTATAATGCATTATAAGAGTAGTTTTAAATCATTAAATATGCCTTGTAATGCACGTTATAATGCAATCTCACGAATGACTGTAGCCTCAGTTAATACATTATAACACTTGTCAATTCATTGTTACACTATGCATTTTAAATTCAGTTATAATTATTTACGCAAAGATATAATGTATTACAATGCAAATTATAAATAATTATAATGCATTATAGCAGGGCTGTCCAAACTTGGTCCTGGATGGCCGGTGTCCTGCAGAGTTTAGCTAGAAACTAGAAACTTCCATGCAGGTGTGTTGAGGCAAGTTGGAGCTAAACTCTGCAGGACCGCGTTTGGACAGCCCTGCATTATAGCCTAATAACCCTTTATAATGCATTATACATAAAGGCTTTAAGTAAAGTGTTACCAATGTCTTTCCTCTCACATTTGATCAATATAATGTTTTCTCGTTGAATAAAACTATTATTTTATTTTTTTCAAAAATCTTACTGACAAACTTTTGAGCAGTCGTATATGTTAAACTATTTATTCATTCATTCATTATTTTTAATTATAAAAATTGGCACTGGTTCTTAGATGCTTCAGTCAATTTCTTGTATAAGCCAGACATTCATATGAAATATAATATCTAACAATCAGTCATTAAGTCAGCATCTCTTAGTATCTTCTAATACACTTTGTCATCATACTGTATATGTCAACACTTACATGAGTTTAGCGGTCTTATTAATGGACACACATGTGTCTTAGAAGAGCTCTAGTCTGTACTGGAACATTTACATTATTGTTGCATTTTTCTGGCTACTGTGATTAAGCCGCTTTGTGGTCCAGATCATTTCAGAGCTGCTGTAATGTGTTTTTTGTGAACACAAAGAATGCACAAAGCAGTGCTGTAGTAAATCCTACTGCGAAATGCTGCTGACACAACATCATGTAGAAGGAAGCTCAAACATATTAGCATACATTAACATTATCTAACACAACATGAATTAAACACGAAAAATAATTTTACAGCATTTATTAAAGTAGTTTAATGTTAATTTCTACATACATACAAATACATTTTTTTTAAAGTAAAACTGCTATATATTTGCAAGACTTAAAACACTAAGACCTATTAGTGTGAATAATGAACAATAGCATATTTCTAAATTAAAGAAACAGTTCAACCAAAAATGAATATTTGCTTAAAATGTACTCACCCTGCAGGCCATCCAAGATGTTGAAGAGTTTGTTTCTTTACTGGAACAGATTTGGAGAAATTTAGCATTTTAACACTTGTTTACCAATGGATCAACTGCAGTGAATGGGTGCCGTCAGAATGAGCTCCAAACAGCTGATCAAAACATTACAGTAATCCACAAGTAATTGACATCTCAACATATACAAAAAATTAAACTGAAATGCTAATTAAAATATTAATAAATACTTAAAACAAGACAACTTTTTTAATGGAGAAAGCAGGAAAGAGGACTAATTTTTGTGTTGTGTGGATTACCTGCGGATTATTGTGATGCTTTTATCAACTGTTTGAACTCTCATTCTGACGGCACCCATTCACTGCAGAGGATCCATTGATGAGCAAGTGATGTAATACAAAATATCTTTTCTGATGAAGAAACAAACTCATCCACATTTGGGATAAACTGAGGGTTAGTACATTTTCAGCAAATTTTTTGGGTGAACTATTCCTTTAACATTAAGCAAGATATACAGTACACAGTAAAAAATGTGAATTTTCCATGCAACTTTAACTAGTTCTTCAACCATCACTGCCTATTCATCTAAATATGATGAAAAAAAGTACTTTTTTTAAAATTCAAAACAAAGCTTATGTTACATTATAGCAGCATATGAGGAGTAACATGAAAGACTTGCTTGCCTGCTAGAACTTGCACAAATAGTTGACTTACAGAATCACCGTCTAAAATTAAACACAAGAAGTGCTGTTGAACACCTTTCGAGAAAGGAACTCTGTTTGCCCTGAAATGCTGAGTGTCTTTATGGTGGAGGTCCTGCGGCTCCAGCTGTCAGCTCAGAGACTGTTCAAGGCCAGAACAAGCCGCCACCAAAGTCAATAAGCCACCACGGCACAAACTGTTTGGAATGCTGCTAAAAGTAGAAATTCTACAAAAACTCTCTTCCATGTCTGGAAATATTTGTTCCTGATCTATAGTCACAGAAGTGTTTCTTTCTCCTGATCACAGAACTCATCTCTTTTTCAGAGCGCAGCAGAATTTCTAGAGGCTTTCAAACCTGGAATTAAGCAACTGAATCCACATTTAACATTCTATACTTTAAAAGTGCTGCTTAACTCTTGACTTTTTATATTATATATTTTATTTATTTTTTATATTAGGGAAGTTGATAAATACGTTTGGGAAGTTTACATGTTCTATGCTATGCCATGGTATTCACCACAATTATTAACACCATTTTGCTAATTAATGTATAATAATTATGCATGTCCCTTTTAGCATTTTGCATATCAATAGCGAGACTACACTGAATATTTGTTTTATTTGAATATTTGAAGGCTATATTGGAATTTAAAATTTAAATCATTTGTCACACGGCAGGACTATTTAAAATTAAGCCTTTTAAAAGATGAAAACAAATCGAGATTTCCTTTTACATTCATATAAATCTTAATGATAAAAATAGATATGCGTCAGCAACAAAGAATACACATTGTTTACAATCAATGTACATGATATATACATCCTCTGTGCTATTTTAAGCATTATGCCATCCATAAAAACCTTAAATCTTTCCTAGTTAACAGGATATACATGACTAAAAGTTCAAAAATGTAAAAATTGGAAATAGATTGGATGGTGGAAAGTGGGCGTTAAATATACTTCTGTTCAAATGTTTGACATCAGTAAAAATGTTTTTAAAAATGAATTATTTTTTTAAGCAAGGACACATTAAATAGATGAAAAGTGATAGTAAAGACATTTCTAATGTTACAAAAAATCTACATCAAATAAATACTGAAACATTAATCATTAAGCATCACAACATGTTCCTTGAGCAGCAAATCAGCATATTAGAATGATGTCTGAAGGATCATGTGACACTGAGGACTGGAATAAATTCTATTTAAAAAATATTTTTAAAACAGAGATCCGTTATTTTAAATTGTAACAATATTTCGCAATTTTACTCTCTTTACTGTATTCCGGAATACAAATAAAAACAGCCATGTTGAGCATAAACAACATTTTTAAAATCTTCCTAACCCCATACTTTTGAATGGTACCTACTGGATTGGCACAAGAACAATTCTGCTAAAACTCGGCTAAATTGGCTACTAGTTAGCACTCTCCAAAAGTTCAGACAGCTTACTGGAAGTGATGTCTCAATACAATTCTCTCCTCAGCACCAGAAAACTATTCAATTCAGAAATATCTTCACTTACTAAACACTGGTGTCACACTCATCAGAATGACAAGTTATTGTTTCCCATCCAATTAAGGGAGAATCCGGGGGCCTCGGGAACAGGAAGTGCCAGATATGAATTATACGCTCTGTACACTTGACACTATTAGGCCGTGCGCTCAAGCCCCCAATCAAATCTCATTGTGACAGGCATTAAGAGATTAGGTCGAGCTGCCGGTCAGCGTGTGTGAGAACGCGGGCTCCCTCACACACTCTCACACTCACAGAGACACACTGAGGACTGAATGGATAGGTCATTGTGTGGAGGAGGCTGAGGAGCGGGGGTCCCCGCCAGCTCTCAGGATGTATGAAGGACATGGCACGGGCCACTTCAACACCACACCAGGTACAGCGAGCGCAGATTCACTGCCTCTTTTCGTACAGTCGATGCTGAGGGTGCGGGAGGTAGATTATGAGAGTTTGTTTACATCCTAAATAGAGTGGCGTTCACCAAAAATCTGTGTGACTTCTATTTCGTTTGTTGACAAGATAAAACATACAGGTAAAAAAAAAAACATGAAAAAGAGTTTACAAATAATATAAGAACAATTTGGGCAGTAATGACACTTATTAAAACAATGATAATGAGACATACTGGAGCACAATGAAACATTTTAAAGGTAAAAGTTGTTTTGGGTCTGGTTTGGTTTGGGTTTTTACTTCTTTATGTCAGAATGGCTGTTATGGATGGAAAACTGACTGTGCTTATTAAAATCACTGCAGACTTGAGATTTTTGGGAATTTCATTTGACAACTGGAGAAGTCTTTGTGGTTCTACTCAGGAAGGCCCAACACTGAGAACTTTGCAGATGTAATTGCAAGCTTTGTCCACACGAAGGAGCTGCTTAATAGTACTTCACTGTGCACACTTAAAATGTTGGGACACATTCTCAGATGTGTTTCTTAAAATATTTTTAAAAATCTTAAAATGTTAATTCAAATATAATAAATTCAGCTAGTTGCCAAAATGGGAAAAGGGGGCAGACTCCGGATGTAATCTAAAAAATTAAACATGAAACTTTTTATAGAATAATGACATAAGAAATGATCTGACAGGCTGATATCTGAGAAGCTAAATGTGATGTATCATCACAGAAATGCCGACATCATCCAAGATTAATGAAAAACATGGGGGGAAAAGACTTCCAGAGTCTTCTTGTGCTGAGTTTCCATTGAGTCGTTAAAGCGGTTAAATAATGATCACACTTGTAAAACAGCATATTCATTATACAATTATGTACTTTGTTTTGTGCTATCGTGATACTCAGACTGCAAGAAAATGATTTCAAAACAGCACAAAGAAGTAAAAGTACACCAAGCCCCAGTACGTTAACTTATAACAAATTTAATAACCACTTAAGACTCTTTAGCCTCGATAAACTGGGGTAAAGTTAAACTTGTTTGGGTAAAATGTTCTCGTGAGCTGTACACTGTGATGAAAAGGTGATTGATTGATGATAACAAGTGAGTGATAACTGTCCACGCAGCATCACTCAGCCTGCAAATATGATTGGGTCAACAGCCAAACCGATTCTCAGCAGAAAAACAGTTAATCATTGAAAGAGCTTTATCAGAAGATGTGATTGATTTACAAAGAGCATTGCTCTAAATGTTTATTGATGCAATTGTTTACTTGCGTGATGTGCACAGAGCTACTTGAGCTTTTGTAATGTGATGAAAGTAACAAAGAAGCTTGATCATTTCAGTAGCGTGAGTTGTCAAATAGTATGTAATCCCATAAAGCTGTGATCAGTCGATAAACAAGCAGGCAAGTCATCAGGACAAAATCCTATCAGTGTTTCTGATGTAAAGCATGACATAGAAAGAGATAAGCAGAAAGTAACAGCAAAGGTTGGCCAAATGTGACCCATTTTTTGTCAAACATATTATTACCCAATGATTTTGAGTTTTAAACTTTATGGAGGCTGTGCAATATTAGGCCCTAGGGGTTTATGATTACCTAGACTACAAATACCGTGATGGGTGAGGACTATGGGAACTTCATAGATAACTGTCTCTGTTAATCGTTATGGAGGAGGACGATTTTGTCTCTTAAGAAAATGGCTTTGCTTTGAGTTATAAAGTATCTCTTTTAAAATCGAACACACTGCTAAAAAGACATTTACTTGACACAGTATCCATGGGCATTAAAGTTAACTAAAACTGAAACTTAAACCATTTAAAAAAATCAATAATATATACTGTATATAAACTACTAAAAAACACGCTGCAAAATTAAATTAAAATTGAAAATGGAAATGTGTATCTTGATCCTAAAATAACACTAGCAGTATCTATTTTGTTTAAATGCATTGGAACTAAAATCAGAAAATTGACATTTAAAAATGCTAACACATTTGAACGAAGGAGAAAAAGGTTGTCATAAAAAAGAAAATGAATTCAAGTTGTTTTGAAAATCTGTCCATTGCTTATAAGGCTTTAGGTCTTAACTGGCCATCATAAAGCCACTAACAACCTCATGAACTGCATCTTGGCAGGAATCACAGATTTTGCTTGTAAATTCTCTTCATTTGCACCTGAGTTATGTATTAAAAACTTAACAAGGCTTGAACATTTGTCAAAGCAGCAGATCACATGACATGATTCTCAGCTTCTTGGTGCTGACAAGAGTTTGATTAGCAAATACTTGAAATTCTTAGCTTGATTATCATCAGCTAATTAAATATACAATTAAAACTGAATATGAACCATCAAAGAAAAAACAACGGAAATGTCTAAAAAGCTATAGGAATATTTAGCATTGTCGAGTGACGGGCCTTTAAAAAGCACCACAGCCTTATGAGACTAAAAAAAAAGTTTAGACAGAGGGGAGGGGCATTATCCACACTTATCAGCCCCACCAGGCTTAGTACAAAGATACATTTCAGCAGTCTTACTTTAAGTGATATTAACACTGCAGCAGTTTAAAACTAAAAATAAAAGCCAAATATGCAAAAAAAAAGATCATTTCGAGTAAGCAAAAGTAAATATTTTGCCCCCAAAGGGACATGAGCCGTGTGAGCTTGCAGGTTACCAACCAATCTGTTGACAATCTGTTGTGTGTTCACTATGTCGCCATACTCACATATCTGTGCCATCTACCCCAGTCAATCCACAGAGGCTTTTCTACTGACCTCGAATGAGCTTTAGTAAGCATATTCCTGCCGTCTTCTCCCATTCTTATCAAATATTCAAAATCAAAAGAAAGCAAAACACTCATATTCCCATGTAAAAAACACATTCCCAAGTACTCCAAGAGCATGTTATTCCTTGTAGGCCACCGGTTCCCACAACATGTGCATTTCACATCCACCTTTGTAGTGCTACTTGTTATTCCCATTTGGTCAGACAGGTGAAATGAAAAAGAGTCATTGGAGAGAATGTAACCACTGCCTATTTGTACTAATGGAGTTTGGTCAGTGGTCGGAGATCCTTATTGTGGAGATAGACAGGACTTTGTTCACAAACTGGAGTTTGAAGTTTCAAAGGGGAAAATAGGCAGAGGAGTTACATCAACCTTCTGACTTTTAGCCCCAGGCAGGCGGCATGGGTGACTGATTATAGGACATGACATCGCTGCCTCATATCACACAGAGAAGACGATCAGGGCAGGACATGTGCTATGTCATATTGTCTTCTGTGATGAGCCTCAAAGTACGATTGCACCACGCTGCAGTGCGCATGTAAACGTCCGTCTTGCAACACTGATCAGATAATGGTAGAATATTTTGACCGTTTGATGCAGGTTATTTTCAGACAGTGAGAGAGTTTCTTTGAATTTGTTGTGCTGGTTCAGTCTCTGTGTCATCACTGATACAGTAAGGAATGGGTGCGGAAATGAGAGGAGGGGAAATGAGTGGTGGGACTGTGCAAAAACATTACAAATATGAAAACCATGCAAAAGTATTACAGCTGTGTTGAGGACAACAAGGACAGAGTTGATCATTCATTGCATATCGGTTGGCGCATAACTTTTTTTTTTTAAATCAACATGAGGATTAATACTATAAAAATTAGAATTAATAATTAAAAATAAATTAAATTGAATTGCACAACAGTGAAAGTGTAAGCAACTGTTTTATAAGAGAACATCTTCAATTCAGTCTGTCAATTAATATGCAGTCAAAATAAAATAAAATAAAATAAAAATAAACCATTCAAAAGCATTATGGGTGTGACTGAATGTTATTAATTAAAAACAATGACACTGCCTTAGACATTAGTTGGTACAAAACAAAATTTTCAAATCAATATGATGATTAATAATTTTAAAAAATACTATTGTTAATTAAATATAAATTATATTTAATTGTATAATTGTATAATCAATTAACTATTTTACAAGAACAAATCTTACTGTTAGACTGTCAATTAATATGTGTCAGTCCTCTGTCGTGTGTGTCATGTGTTCCCGCCTCATGTTTCCTTATTTGGTTTATTTCCTGTCCTTGTTTAGTGTGATTATTAGTTAATTCTGTTCCAGCTGTGTTTGTGTTATTAGCCTGTGTATTTAAGTTCCTGCCTGTTCAATTTCGTATCGTCTGGTCTACTTGTTACTCCCCGGTGTTCCTGTGTGTCTGCCCTGATCTGATCTGATCTGATGTCTACATTAAAGACTGTTATTTTGAGTTTACATCCTCGTCTCCGTGTTCCTCGTTCATCCTTGCTGTGTGCACCGTGACAGAAGACCAGACCAAAACAGTAAGCGGCGCCCACTCACCTCGTTTTGTTTTGTTCGTTTTTTAAGTTTTGTACCTGTTTTGTCCCGCGGCATGGAAGTCGCCGCGCGTCATCCCGCCTTTGCCCACTGCAAGTCGGTGTGGGAGTTCGGTGGGATCGCCGCGAGTCCCTCAAGCCCGCCGTTCGCGGGGAAATCGACGCTGCCGTCCGCAGCTCCATCAAGGCCACCATTCGCGGGGAAATCACTGCCGCCGTCCGCGGCTCCAAAGTCAAGTTCACGGGCTGCCGCTCGTTCACGCCGCCGTCCGTGGCTCACCCAAGCCCGCTGGCCGCCGCTGACTCATGCCCGCCGGCCGTTCCGATGTCACGTCTGCCGCAGCAGCTCACTTCAGTTCCCAATTCCTGAGGATCCAGTTCCGTAGTCACGGCCAGGAGTGCCGTTCCCAGTTCCCGCGGATCCAGTTCCATAGTCACGGCCAGGAGTGCCGTTGCCGGTTCCAGAGGATCCAGTTCCCTAGACACGGCCAGGAGTGCCGTTCCCAGGTCCCGTGGATCCAGTCCACATGTCATGGCCAGGAGTGCCATTTTTATGTCTTGTCCACAGGAACATTTTATCAGTCTTGTCTTGTCTGTTGGGGTTCCGGTAGTGCCTCATCAGAAGCGGTTCCTGAGTTTACCCTGTGAGGGCCCCTGACTCCACGTCCAGCACAAGGAGGGCTGTAGTGCTCCCGTCATGCCCAGTATGGACCTCAGCTTCCAAACCTAGCCCAGGAGGGCTTCCTGTTCCTGTGGGCTGTCTGTTCCTGTTTGTGGGCTCCTGATACCCCGTAGCTACCCCATGGAAATTGGGGGGGGGGGGGGGGGGGTAGAAAGCTTCCAGCTGGAGTGGCGAGGGACAAGGCCACGTCCACAAGGACCACCCGCCATGGCCTCCTGAGCTCCCTGCACCGCCATGGCCTTCAGAACTCCCTGCACCGCCATGGCCTCCGTTCTGACTGTTCCGCTCTGGAGGTCCCCATCCTGTGTTCCTGTCCATGTCTGTCCTGAGGGGCCTCCAGAGTGCCCACCCCCCCTCCCCGGTGGAACTGTTAAGGTGCGGGACGCGCCTTCCTGGAGGGGGGAATTGTCAGTCCTCTGTCGTGTGTGATGTGTTCCCGCCTCATGTTTCCTTACTTTGGTTTGTTTCCTGTCCTTGTTTAGTGTGATTATTAGTTAATTCTGTTCCAGCTGTGTTTGTTATTAGCCTGTGTATTTAAGTTCCTGCCTGTTCAATTTCGTATCGTCTGGTCTACTCGTTACTCCCTGGTGTTCCTGTGTCTCTGCCTTGCCTTGTCTTGCCCTGATGTCTACATTATAGACTTATTTTGAGTTTACATCCTCGTCTCCATGTTCCTCGTTCATCCTTGCTGTGTGCATCGTGACAATGTGGTCATAAAAGCAAAAATAAAATAAAACCATAAAATAAAACGATACATTCAGAAGCATTATGGGTTGGTTTGAACATTATTAATTAAAAACAATGACAGTGTTTGATAATTCATTGCCTTAGACATTAGTTGGTGGAATATGATGATTAATAATTAAACTATTATTAATTAAACAAATTAAATTTAATTGTAGAAGGAAGGTGTATAACTTTAATAAAGCAACTGTTTTACAAGAACAAATCTTCCCTTCAGACTGTCAATTATGTGGTCATAAAAGCTAAAAATAAATAGAAAAAAATAACATGTCAACAAACTGTTTTACATTACTATAAAGTTTAAAATCAGTTAAATAGATTTATCCATAAATATTTTATTCAAAATGTCCTGTTTTAAAATCAAATTAATTTACACCTATGGCCTGCCATGTTAATAAAAGTACATGAGTGACACACAAATACCAGTTAATGAATACATAGCTAAACCAACTGTTTTCTTACTCCACATCAGCACATCCTGCAGATGTGTATCTGTTAAATAGGTTTGTACACCAAGAGGCTTTTGCCCATGTGAGGTAATGATCTAATGTAGTTATCTACGCCTGCCTGCTCTGATCGCTGAGGTGCATGTGAGAAAGGGCCATAACTTTACAGATTATACTTTATAGAGGTCATTCCTTAGTTAACAGAAACATGGAGATGTGTGCTGCGATAAGGAATTTAATGGTGACTCAGATAAGATTTGTCCATTGAGTCATTCCTGTACACTGATCGTCATTACTCGGGTTAATTACTGGAGAAGTTAAGTCATCTCGTACAGAAATAAGGAAGACTAATAAGTGTTCCTGATCTAAGGCTAAAACGTCTGCAACTTCTTGTAGATTTATTTTGAGATCTACGAGTCAAACATCATCCGGTCAAAGCTTTAGGCAAGACACAACCATACAGACACTACTTCTTGTGAATATAATTCACTTTTTATGTGTCTTTTTATATCTCTATGAATATGCAAGTGTCTAATGTATTCAAAACCAGCTATCTTGTAAGTTTAGGTGTTTTCCAGCCAGTTTAAAACCAGCTCAGCACTTTTAGTCCACAGAGATGGTCAGGTGGGATCTGCCATTTACAGATAGTAAACAATGTCTGGGATGTTTTAGCAAGCTCAACATAAAATACATAATCCCACATTCTCATTAAATTTCATGCGGTGGAGTAATTTAATTTAAACTTAAAACAAACACGAAACACTACTGTGACACACCAATTACAAACTTGATTTAAACAGCAAGAACCTAGGTTGTTCATCTGACAGTACAACTACAGTAGTTCTATATTCTCTATATAGGCAGGTGGATTTTACAGGCTCCAGGGCAGGTCTGAACTGAGGAACGATGACCCATGGTTTATTCTGTTGCTTTCTACTCTTCAAATATACATACTTGCCTCTGTTTGCACTGGCCCTGATACTTATGTACTAGAAGTTGGTACTTGCGTAATTGTTACAACAAATTTTCCTGTTTGAGTAACAAATAGTTTTATCATCTCCCAAAAGAGTTGGGAAAATATAGATTGTTCTACAGATTTGGCATTACAATATGTACAGAGATGATCATCTAATCTCAAGGTAATTTAGAAACCGTTTTGTCAGAATCTTAAAAATAAAAAATGGGGTTTCACAGCAATGACATTCAAAGAACCATTTTGGACTCCTCAAATATTTTTTTTCTTAGTGTGAAGAACATTACTAAACAAACTTTTTTTTTTTTTTTTTTTGCAATGGGAAGGTTCCATGAATGTTAATGGTTTTTCATGGAACTATAGATGTCAATAAAGAACCTTTATTTTTAAGAGTTTAGTTTGAATGCCAAGTCTTGAATGCCAATATGTGGAGATAATAACAGATTAGAAATTTTAATGGGAAAGGAATAAAATAATATGTACTATAACAGAGTAATGTAAAATGTAATGTAAAAACTTTACAATACATGCAATTCTACTGTAAAACACTCAAAAAAGAAATAAAAACTATGAATTGCCATACAATTTACAGTAAGAGTTACAGTAAAATAAATAAATAAATGGATGAAATGTATTTATTGACTACTAATTTAACTACTAACTACCCATTTTTACTAGGCGTACAGTGCCGTTCAAAAGTTTGGGATCAGTAAGATTTTTAATGATGAGGTTCTTATGCTCATCAAGGCTGCATTTATTTGATCAAAAATACAGAAAAAAAATGTAATTTTGTGAAATATTATTGCAATTTAAAATAACAGTTTTCTATTTTTATATAACAGTTTTCTATACTTTACAATATAATTTATTCCTGTGAAGCAAAGCTGAATTTTCAGCATCATTAGTATCTCCAGTCTTCAGTGTCACATGATCCTTCAGAAATCATTTTAATTCTGATTTATAATCAGTGTTGGAAACAGCTGTGCTGCTTATTTTTGGGACCTGTGAAACTTTTTTTAGGATTCTTTGGTAAATAAGTACATTTTTTATTTCTTTCTTTCTTTCTTTTTTTTTAAAGAAATTAACTCTTTTATTCCACAAGGATGTGTTACATGGATAAAAAGTGATAGTAAAGAATTTTATTTTTAGAAAAGATTTGAAAGTATATTTTAAAGTATATAAATATAGGAAACCAATATAAGAAATTGCAATAATATTTCACAATATTACTGTTTTTTCTGTATTTTTGATCAAATAAATACAGCCTTGATGAACATAAGAAACTTCTTTAAAAAAACATTAAAAATCTTACTAATCCCAAACTTTTGAACGCCGGTGTATAACATTATATTGACATACGACATTAAAATGTCCAGAAACATTACTTTTTGCAGTGAATTTCTGGCAACACAGTTGTCAGTGTTTTACCAAAAATTCACCTAGATATTTTACTGCCTACCAAATGCCAGTTTAGCACAGGTCTGATGAGAAGCAAACAATCTCTTCTGTACAACAAGAATGGAGTTGTGCATCACGTGCACATGCAGAATGTTCAACAGAACAATGAGCTCTTTTACATAAAGGCCACAAATTTACTCTGTGTGAGTTATTGCTGTTGTTTATTGTGCTAGAATTAACAGAGATTTAGCAAACACGTAATTTGCACGTTGAAATGCGGACCACTTTCTTTCAGTCTTATATATCAGAGTCAAGTACGAATGACTTTTTCATAGTGTCTAATATGTGTCAAGACCCAGACAGTCAACTTTATTGATCCCTTAAAGCCCTTGTTGGGGAACTGAGATAGAAAGCATAGTGTTGAGACTGGCTATATCTTTCTAGTAGTGAATTTAGGGCATTGAGACAAAAAAATAAGACAGTAAAAACCCCGGTTTGTCTCCGTCTCTGAAAAAACAACTCTGATTTAACACTTTAATCATTAACATAAGAGCCATCCCACTTCAGAATGGGGCTGTGCCCTGGGAGGAGGCCCGGACTGTCGATCACAGCAAGCCTCATCTTTGCCCTTAAGGACATGGCCCCTGTCACTCAGAGATGTCTACCCCTCCAAGAGGAGGGGCTTGGCCTATGAGGGGGTGTCCAAACGCTGTGGAGAGGACAAGTCTTTCCCCCCAGCATCAGGTAGCTGAGAATGCGTTTGTCCAAACCACTAGTAGACATGGAGATGGCAGACTATAGCGAGGCCTTGGACCCAGCCTACACCACCCTGGAGTTTGAGAACATGCAAGTGCTTGCGATGAGCACAGGTGAGTCATCTGCTCAGACCCGCGGTGAACTTTGAGACCTTTAGTGACTTATATAGGCTAGTATATAGTATATGGTGAAGTGTGGGAGGCAGATGTTTAACAGGGTTGATAGGCTTATAGTTAAGTGCCAATTGGCAAGTTCATAACCTTTTGCACAGAACACCCAATACTGATTGTAAAAGCCAATACAAAATGAATTTTTCGGGAGAAGATAAGAAGCACAGCATGCTCTGTCCTGCAGACAGGGTACTCCACAAGGAGAAGAGGTTCATTCGTCTCCTCTTGCTTGTTCTCATACAGTCGGCTTGGGATAAAATGACTTGTTTGGATAGTATTTCAAGAGAAGTTTGACACCAGGATGAATGATTACTGAGCAAAGAGGGTGTCATGTAAATGTTTCGCAGCTAAGTCTCCCATGTCTAGGTTTTGTGCAACAAATTGATATCCAACCAGTATCGACCTGAAAAAGTAATCTAATATGTATGGTAGTTATATTTATGTAAAGCAGTAAGAGTCCAATTTATAAAATGTTTAAATTTGAGTTAGATTGACTTTTGAAAATAAAATGTAATTTTATTATTTATTTATTTTTTAACTGACCCAAATATTGAAGTTACATTGTCATTCATTGTAGAGGGTGTTTATTCAATAGTATATTTAAATTATTTAAAATATAGAATAAAATTTTTGTAATTATGAAATACTACAGCCAATATTTTACATTTTAAATCACATATATTTAAGCACAACAGTTTAGGGGAAATCACAAATTATTCTACATTTAGATGATCACCAAATAATCACTTCCACTGATTTAACAATGTTTTTCCTTTGGTTGGGTTTTAATGTAATTATCTTTGATTACCTCTAATATAATAAAAAACATTTAAAAACTCACACATCTTTTGTGAAATTATTTCAATCATTTAAATGTTTAAATGATTCTGTCATCAACATAAAATCACTGTCATATACGTTACTGTTAATTTTTTTATTAAATTAGTTAAGTAGGTCATCAAGAACACTAATTAGAGTTCACATAATCTAAGATGATCTTGTTGTAGCTTTTGTACAGGTTTAGCACTAATCACTTCTGGATTACTTAACAAACAGCCCTTTCCAGCTCATGTTCTTAATGATGATTCACTGCCAATTTGTTTTAGCTATAAAAATGTCTTTTTGAGAGTATTTTTCACCCCATGACCTTTCCCCTATTTATTTTAACTCTGACTGATCTGGAATCAGGAGTCTGACTGGTTCAATCTGCGACCCAGATATTTAAGTCTCATTCAGAAAAAGAAGTCTTTCACAGCATTACATAAACTTAATTTATTGACTCTGGGATTTTAAGCAGCTCTTCTTTCTCGCAGAATTTTTATTTTTATTTTTTGGCTTGAAAAGAATAGTTAAAAACAGAAAATTTAAATCACTTTTGACACTAAATTCAAGATCCTCCGTGATTTCAGACTCCTCACCAGTTGAGAGTGCCAACATGAATGTTGCCAACCACTTAGGGCCCGGCACCCTATGTGCCATCTGTGGGGACCGGGCCACAGGAAAGCACTACGGAGCCTCCAGCTGTGACGGATGCAAGGGGTTCTTCAGACGCAGCGTACGCAAAAACCACATGTATTCCTGCAGGTCAGAAATCTAAATTTTGGCTAAATTTTGCAAACATAATGCCATAATTCTGCACAAAAGACCATGTTTCCATCCAATTTATCCAATGTCAAAGTAAACCTCTGACTTCTTAATGCTTCCACACAGATTTAACAGACAGTGCATAGTGGACAAAGACAAGAGAAATCAGTGTCGGTACTGCAGACTAAAGAAATGTTTTCGAGCTGGGATGAAGAAGGAAGGTAATTGCTCATGCTGTTAGATTTCATTCTTATAATGCTGTTAAAGAAGTAAAAATCAAAGATTAAATCCCCCTGCCTTGTTTGGGAGGTTAGGGGATGAGGTGACGCAAATGGGAGATGTTGCAACAGCAGGGAAAGAGTTAGCGAGAGACATTTTGTTAATGTTCACTCAACAATGCAGGTCTGTGGTCTGTGTCTGGTTTATGCTGAGCAAACAGTTTAGAGCCATCATAACTACACACTGATAAAAAAGCGCAACCTTGAGGACTCCCCCCTCTCACAAAGTCAGCTAATATCCCTCATCTCTGCTATCTCAACTGGTTGTAAGAACTGGTTCACTATACTGATAATGAAATAGTATATTTCAGTGGTTTAACCAGAGCTGTTTTTGGTCAAAATAAACCTTCTATGTGTATTTGTATTAAATTGAATGTTAATTTGCTGATTAAAAGTGTTCCTCTTATTCTCAGCTGTGCAGAATGAAAGAGACAGGATTAGCACCAGAAGATCCAGCTATGAAGACAGCAGCTTACCCTCCATAAACGCACTCATTCAGGCTGATGTCCTTTCTAGACAGGTACACAGTGTAATTCAAATCTACGTTCAAATCACAAGGTGAATTGTGTAAAATATGTTCTCTTAACCCAGTTTAAAGTGAAGAGACTACAAGTACATCTGTAGGTTGATTCCTCTGAAGAAGTATAAACACTGTGGCACAGCTATCAAAACATTGCCCTGTTTGTTTGAGCATCCGAATCAGAACCACATAGCAACACATGCTCAACCAATGACATGGGTTTGGGGCATGACTATCTGACCAATGGCAGACCGGGAGATTGTTTAGGAAACCTGTTTGAAAACAGTCAATATTTCTGCAATTTCACTAGGTGTAGCTAGAGGCACAGAAACGACAAAATTCACCTTTAAAATTATATGATTTTAAAATTCTCCCATATGTTACTACGCAGATCTCATCACCTGGTCCTATCTTGAATGGCGACATCAGAACGAAGAAGGTAGCCACTATAACGGATGTGTGCGAGTCTATGAAACAGCAGCTGCTGGTGCTGGTTGAATGGGCTAAATACATCCCACCATTCTGTGACCTTCCCCTGGATGACCAGGTAAGATCCTTCTTATTAAGAGGTACTCCCACAATATATATTTTTATAGATATTAATGCCAGTTGGCTCATATTTTTGGATCTGTCAGAAAAAAGTTCAGAGATCTTTAATTTGGGTGGTTAATGTATTTAGATGGCTCAGGTTAGAATATGATGAGCTGGTTTGAAAGTTACATCTCTTCTTGAGACATTCAGAATCATTAACATGCTGAGCACTGAGGCATGATAACTGATCAGTGTTGTAGCTGTGGGTGAGAGCGCCTCAAACCGCATCTTCTCACACAAACACGCACGTGAAAACACATGCGCATACAGGCATGAAGACCAACCTAAGTTTGCCTCTATAAATGCTTCAAATATATCTACATTTAATCTTAAGTTAAAAAATGAGCTGTTATGGTAATAAAAAGGGCTCTAACCAAACAAACGCTTGTTCATTTGTCTCAGGTGGCTTTACTGCGAGCTCACGCTGGGGAACATCTCCTGCTAGGAGCTGCCAAACGCTCCATCCTGTATAAGGACATTTTACTATTAGGTAAGTTAAAAAGCAAGACACATTGGACATGTGGATATGACAGTCTTCTGGACTCAAACTATTTTGCTAATGTTTTACCTCACAATTTTCCATGATTCTCGCAGGTAATGATCATATAATTCCACGAAATTGCCCCGAATTGGAGGTGAGCCGTGTGGCTGTAAGGATCCTTGATGAGTTAGTCCTTCCCTTCCAGGATCTCCAGATCGATGACAATGAATATGCCTGTTTGAAGGCCATTGTATTTTTCGATCCAGGTGGATACATATTCCTAAAAAAAGAGACAAAACAGAGCAGAATATCAAGTGAGTTTTCAAACTGATCTAATGTGATGATCTTTCTCTACTCATGTAGATGCCAAAAGTTTAAGCGACCCAAGCAAGATCAAACGCATGCGATACCAAGTTCAAGTTAGTTTGGAAGACTACATAAATGACCGGCAGTACGATTCGCGAGGACGGTTCGGCGAGCTACTACTTCTGTTGCCAACACTACAGAGTATCACCTGGCAAATGATCGAGCAAATCCAATTTGTTAAATTGTTTGGAATGGCAAAGATAGACAACCTGCTACAAGAGATGCTTCTAGGAGGTAACCGATTTCTGTTAATGAAACAAAATTTTTGTAGAAAAGTGCAAAGTCATGGTTATCAGACAACTGTGGCACAGCACTGTATATAAATGACCCTTAACTTTGGATAGCTGTCAAAAGCTGCAATATCTGAGATGCATGCTAAACATCTGGGAACAACAGGAACAACTTGTTATAAAAGATAAAATAGGCAGCCTATAACTACCGGATTCTTAATAATCTGCTCTACATAGATCAAATACACTGAAAAAAACAAGTTCCTACTTCACTGTAAAAAATAAAAAGTTGAGAAAACTTAAAAGTTTCAGCAGATTTTTGAGTTTTCTCAACTTGTTTTTGTAGGAGATTTTTGAGTTTTCTCAACTTTTTGTTGCATAAAAAGTTGTATAAAAGTTGAGAAAACTCAAAAATCTGCTGAAGCTAGTCAACTTTTTATTTTTTACAGTGTTGATTCAGAATAGTAAATGATCTTCCAAATCAGAGATTTAATGACTCTCTTTTTCTGTCAGGTTCTGCTAATGAAGCTCCTCATGCCCATCATTCTCTACACCCACATCTGGTCCAGGAGCACCTCAGTAACAATGTCATAGTCACCGCAAACATGGCCACTCCAATTCACAATGGCCAGATGTGTAAGTTACTCTATCTTCTTGAACCGAGTGAAAGAAAATTTGTTATGAAGGAAGACCTAACAGAAAATATAGGTCCTTAAAATGTGAAAACCAGGTAGTCAGGGACAAACAGGCTTGTTGGAGTAATCCCTGCCAAAATCGTAGAAACTAATCAGGCTTATTTTGTCAAAGAAGGCTACTGTAATGCTTTTCTACACTAATGCCTTCAGAAATTTCATAAGCGTGCTTATTTCGTGTCAACCAATGGTTTCTTTCTTTCGCATGTTATCATGCTATGCAATTTATGTTTATTTAAGGTTCCCATAACACCCCTATGTGGACCCTTGATCTAATGTATCCTCTTGCTTTTTTTTTTTTTTTTCCAAACAGCCACTCCGGAAACCCCAATCCCATCCCCCCCGACGGCCTCAGGCTCTGATCATTACAAAATGGCACCGGGGGTTATAGCCACAGTGCCCAAGCAACCAAGCTCCATCCCTCAACCAACCATCACCAAACAAGAGGCCATCTGAGTGCAAAGAGAAATACAGATCAAGCTTTTAAACTTGGTACTATGAATAGGCTGCAGTGTGACAATTCATTCTCATAGGCATCTGGACACAGTAACACTGACATTTATATTCACTAGCTGTTAAATTTAAGGTTTTTAGAAAAGACACTTGTTCAGAATTTCCTATTTCAATAACTTTAGACCAAAATAGTTGAGTTTAAAGGTGTGCAACAATCACACTTTAAATATATATATTTTCATCCCATTTGTTTGCTGTATGTATGTTTTAGAACGAACTAGTGGTGCATATTTATACTACCCAAGGAGTCACAACAGAATTCAAAAAGTCAGAAAGGACCATATTATACAAAGGCTTTGCAAGTTTTATTCTCCTTTCAAGGAGAGTTTGAGTTCCATAAATGTTACAGCAGGCCTGAATGTGATCAGATGTTTGTTTTATTGTACAGTATTTTAACAGCTTGCTTCTGGCTCTTATAGTACTTTTACGGTAGCCTGATAGAATACATAATATTTTGTGCCTTGGAAATATTGTTATTTACCAAAATGCTGGTAATTATTTTATGTATGCTAAGAGTATGTGCATTTCATATTTTTCTGTTTGTGCCATACTTCAGTTGTAAATATAATTATTTCCTTTTTTCATAAATGGATTTAGTCTATTCTAATTCATAATTCTAGGATTAAAAAAACAAACATTTTTGTCTCCTGTTCAACCCCTTAACTGTAACTAGTGATGTGTATGTATGCATACAGTAAAAGAATGTCACACTCATTTATAGTTTTACATATTGGTCATTTACTGCCAATTTACAATGACTGCCTTCAGGGAGAAAGGTAATTTCAAACTTGCAATGTGAACTGATATTAAATGTCAAGGCTATATTTTTACATAAATGCGTGCTGTTGTTTCTTTCCATTCATATCTCTATAATTATCTTTTTGAATCTTATCTGTAGGTCACACAAGCTGCTATATAATAACATAAGTCTTTAAACAGCATCCACCATAATTTCAGTGGGTGTTCTGAACAACTAAGTTCTCAATAATCAATAATTTTTATATACCCTCCTAGATAATCCAACTTAAACCCGTCTAAAATAGTTTGTTGGTCTGGATTTGGACAGGTTTCAGAGAAATATCAGGTCAGGCTAGAAGACCAGATAAAATCCAGCAAAGTAAGACTGGTCTAATTTTCAACAGTCACTTAAACTGTGATCATGCATACGCCATTTCCTTCCAAATTTAAAGCCTCTACTCAGTGGCAAAAGTTTTTCAGAGGAACTTTTCAGGCTCATAATCATCTCCAGCCGTAAAACCTGCTTCAAAACAAGATGATAAAAGTAAGTGTACGTGGCAGAGAATGGTCAAGGATTTTTAGTGCTGGGGGTGTGTGCCTCTCAACACTGATAACAGACAATAAAACAATTCATAAAGCAGGCGCCTTTACTGACAGTTTTTCTTAAGAAATCTTTGTCAGGAATGATATAACCAGATGTGTCAGGTATTGAATGAACCTCACGTTAATCACAACTATAATTCAATAAACCTAGTGTCAAGTAGCTTTCAAGATATAGCCTAGTTCAACATTTTTTTTTATTATTTCATAACACCTAGGGTACTTCGATGGGACAGAATGTAACAAGGTGTGGCCTATTAACAGCATATGAAAAGTAAAAGTCGATTTTTATAACCAAAACCAACGCCACTTTTGCTTAAAGCAAAAATTCCCCCTTACCTGTACCGCGTCTGTAAACAGGTTACCTCAACACTCGTTGTGTCTGCTGCAATTGGCCAAAAAACACATAGTCCCGCCTCCAAACCCTCGCCATTGGTTGAGCCAAAGTTGCGCTCAATCGAGCAATGTTTTGATACCGTCATAGAGTCAAAGTGTTAAATTTTACTGTAAATCAGACTACAAGCTACTTGTTTATAATTGCCTCTGCATATCTCGATGTTTTATTTCGAAAAAAAATTACACACTTCAGCTTTAAGGGAAACAGGCAGAATAAACGTGTCTTTCGTCATACATCACATGATACAGAATGACCAATGGCATAACGGCTTTTCCCTGTACACGGAACTGATTGCGGATTTCTTAGGTAGGCTGGTTTGATTTTTGTTCGGTTTTACGTGAAGGGCATCAACTTTTAAACGATGAAAAAACTGAAGCTATCACGATAATTATAATCATTCAGCATTTTAAAGTACCAAGCGTGGCTTTCATATATGTAATTATTACTGTGATTCATGAGCAACACAGTAGCGCCAAGATGATTTCATATTGGTTTAGCTATGGTTCTGAGATCAGATATTAAATATATATATATTTTTTCTTATTCATATGATAGTGCAGTTAATTGTTAAGCATATGAGTCCAGCTACAATTGTTTCTCATAAAAGATTTTGCTGTATTTAGAAAACACTGTAGAAAATAATACCAAGATTAATTTAATGGTCACCAGAAAGAGGTACATTGTCATTGTATAAATATGAACTAGCAAAAATCTAGCATTTAAAAACAAACAATATTGATTTTCACACTAGTCTATTGAAGGGAATAGAAAATAGTTCTGAAATACCTTAACAGCTTATACAGTTTCCAAAAATAATAATAAGTAAAATGACTTGGTAATAAAATGAATTATTTTTAAGCTGAATCAACATAAATGAAAAATGCTTATTTATTGTAAATTTTCTGTTGTATTTCTGTATTGTCCAATTTTGAGACATTGTTTAAAATTTGCTAAAATTGTGAAAATGCGTAAAAGTAGTGTACCCATTTCTTTAAAATGACCTATATATTGTGCTTGATGGCATTTTTTTTTATTAACAATTGCCCATAAACTGCTCTATGTTTGTCAATTACATTATTTTATATTTAATGAGACTTGAATATTTCTATACACCAATAGCCCATGGCAGACCAAAATGGTCACATTGATCTTGGCCCACCAAGGGAAGCGGTGGCAGGTGTAGGCTTCCCAGCTCCTCCCCCACCCATCTACGCCTGCACCCTGACTCCTGAACTAGTGGCCAAGGCACGGGAAGAGCTCCAGGAGAAGCCCGAATGGAGGCTCCGGGATGTCCAGGCATTACGAGATATGATACTAAAAGACCACCCCAATCTGAGGACACGGTTAGACGATGCATTCCTACTGCGTTTCCTCAGGGCCAGAAAGTTTGATTATGACCGGGCCCTTCAGCTACTTTTGAATTATCATGCCAGCCGGAAAGCCTGGCCTGAGGTGTTTCAGGACCTGAAGCCCTCCACAGTGAAGCATGTCCTAGATCTGGGTTTTCTCACTGTCCTGCCCAGACCAGACCCTCATGGACGCTACATACTATGTTTACGACCAGGTAATGCTTCTTCTTATTGTCTTAACAAGACCTAATCAAATATTTGGGTTATATTAATGAATAATAAAGAAAATAACTATGTGAAACCTGACATAAGACGTAATAGTCAGAAAAAAATAGAATCTTTTGAAATGGAACAGTTTGTCTCATATAGGATGATATAGTGAAAAAATGGAGCTCACGCTCAAGAAGGAAAAACACCTCAGTGTTATTCAGAGGCCCAAAATGGGCAAAAACTTGCAATTTGGTACGGCTGAAATTTATATGGCCAGAAAGTAAGATGAAATTCTGATAGCTGCTAATCAATGAGATGTTATAATAGTATAGCAAACTTACAAAAAGTGCATATACATGTCAGTTGTTATTCTATATATTCCAATAATATGTCTTTTAAAGATTATACTGAGTAGTTTCATGATCAAAGCTCTGTAGTTTTTAGGGACAAAACATATAATGCAAAATTATGTGTCTAAAAAATAATGTATGGGTAATCCAGTGAACCTAGGTTGCTTAAGTCCAGTAAATGTTCATCTTAAAATATTACTATATAAAAGTCATTCATATGTCATAAAAATCAGTAAATATTTTGCAGCAAAAATACCAAGACCTAAAGGTGGACGTTTTTAGAATTATACTAAAAGTCTTTTACTTACTAAAACATATGGAATATTATGAAGATGTAGAAGATTCTGTACAACAGGTTTTTCAGCAAGGCCTTAGAAATTCATGTATCGAATTATGATACTTTTTTAGAATTATGATACTTTATTATAGGATTAAAGCCTTTTGGAACTGTGCCTCAACTTTAACCAGAATGCTGCTCTTCTTTTTTTCCTTTTTTTTCCAAGTATTGCATTGTTTGTTATGAATGATTTATTCATGCACACAAATGTGTTATAATTGAGACGAAAAGATGATTACAACAAACATTTTTTTCTTGTCTTTTGCTTTCCTAGGTAAATGGAAGCCTAATGATTACCCATTTGTGGACAACATTC
>JAFVLL020000613.1:0-14307 GCA_021397915.2 Tor tambroides
CCCCCACCCGCTCACCCCAAACATTTGAACGGTAGTTTATATTTGAAAAAAAAAAGAAAAAAAAAATTATTGTTTGAGTTTGATTTGGTGATGTTTTGGTCATACTTTTCAACTTTTCAGTACAAGTGATCTGTGTTTACAGAGACTTCATCTATTCCACAAATAGCTGGAAAAAAAGAAAAACTACGAGCAGAACTCAATGGCAATCGTGTCCTCAATGGCACTGACACACAATGCAATACATCAGAAGCACAACCCAAAGAGCTCTCTGGTGACCAAACAACAACTGTTTTTCCCTTCTTCAGTGCAGTTCAAGACACTAAACCAGAAAGAGGCACCACAAAACATGCAACAAATCCAGAGCCGAGGCGAAAGGTTTCACTCCCTCCAGCACTACGGAAAGACCAATCATTTGAAGAGAACTGGGTGAAGATCTCCCTCGAACCGAACGCAGTGAAACCTGAGCATGATGAAAGCAATATTGTTGGACCTAATCAAAAAGAGGTAAAATTGCATGTTGAGAATACAGAGGCCTTAAAGAAGCAGGACACATCAAGTCCAAATACAGAGCCTCCATCTTTAAATTTCATGGATCAAACATCATTTCAAATTGTATCTCAAGCTGAACCTAAAGATGTTTTCTTAGAAAGATGTTCATCAACTGAGTTTCAGAATCAGCCACAGACTTCCTTAGTTTTCACCAGTGATGGGCCAGAATTGACTAGACACTCAGATCACGAAGCTTCAGAGAAGGTTAACGAGTCTACTAATGCTTTTCAAGATAGTACATGCAGAGATCAGCAGTGTTCAGCTGAATATACGTTTAGAGAGTCTGAGAGCGATAAACTGGGTCCCTCAGACTCTGCTAATGAGCATGATAAGAGAAAGATGGTCTCCGGAGATATTGTTAATGATGAGGCAAGTTCAGACAGGAAGGGAGGTGAAGGGAAAAATGTAAGCGCTGGTTTACTTGCTGAGACAGATACAGATCAAGTACTTGAGTGTGTAGTTAGTGAGGAACAAATCAATAAGCATTCTTCTGCTGAAAAAGCATTCCAAAGTCAGTCATTAAAATGGGGGATTGAAATGGATTCTCATGAATTTCCCTCTGACACTCTGCAGGGAAAAGATGCTTCCAGTGATTCTGGCAATGACCGACCAGTGGAAATGGAAAAGAAAACACCTAATAAAAATGAGCTGTTGCAGAATAAAATAGCTGATATAAGTGTAGTAGAAGATTCCAAAATATCATCACCACCTTCAAAACCAAGTGTCAGTCACAAAACTGTGCAAAGATATCTTGATGCCCATGAAGAGAAAGAAAAAATAAAGATAAAGTCATCAAATGATCAGAACTTACCAAAAGACACTAACAATAAGAGTCAAGTTTTAGCAGAATTAAGCCAAGACTATCTTTCGATGACAGATGATGGGAAATTAGTGCACTTTGGAAATGCTGGAGTGCAAGTTAACACTAAACATCTCGACAAAACTGTTGTTGAACCAATTCAACCTGCTAAACCTACAAGCGAAGATGTTGCTGGACTGGGTGAAGGTTCTTCAAAGATGAAAGATGAGGAGGACAATGCTGAAACCGAGCAGAGGACAGACTCAGATATTCTACTAAGTGTTCTGACAAGAGCTCAAAAGGCAAGACCACCCGTCCTGCAGAAGATCACCGTTCAGGAGCCAAAGCAGGAGACTAGAGCTGATACGGTTCCTACAATAGTCATTATGCCATCTGAATCTCCAGATCCAACAGAAATGAAAGGTAAACGATTTTGAGATCTAATATCAGAGGCGGATTCACTCTGTTAGCTTGAAGTGTGAAATGGCGTATCTGATTTCTGAAGTGCCCTCAAGGCCTGATATTTGAGAGAGACACTCCCTGTATTGTGTGCCTGTTCACTTAAGCTCAGGTTTAACCTGTTAGATTTCTCCAGGTAGATATACATGGATTTATATCTTATTTGAACTTGATTCTTTGATTTCTTTAGGACAAAAACACGGGGTGTCAGATCTAGAGGCTTTACTTAAGGGATCCACATCTAAAACTCCTTCCTACACTGCAGATGCTTGGGAGGTGAGCTACTGTTCATCCTGGAAATATAATTTATACTGTTGCAGCACTTGAAATATCATTTCATCATTCCTTTTATCATCCACTGCAGTGTGCAGTGTTGATCAGAGTAAGTTGCTTGACTGTCAAAAGTAACCTTATGTTTTGCTTTGCAGTTTTCGTTGATATTGTCTCCTGTGTTGCAGGATGAAGGAGTTGATTCAGATGATGATGATACTTCACTGTCCAGCTATGGGTCGGATCTCTCTAGCAGAAAAGGCTATTCGGCTAGTGCATTGTCTCTTACTGATGTGAGCTGGACCTTTTTATTTTTAAAGATGTTTAAAGGCCAGTTTGCCATTGGTTGTCTGAACTTGTCAGTTAGCTGATAAACGGTTTATTATAAGTAATTCCGGCCTAAATTTATGGTTGAGCCAAAGTTGGCCTGTTTGAGAGGCACAATAAAGGCATAGCAGTTAAAGTAAATCAACAGATGTATCCGGATATTAAATATCCCAAAAAAATCTAAACATCTAAAAATGCATTTAAATAGCCCTTAGGAGGCATAAAATATCTGCATTACATAACGTCATTGAATGTTGTTATGTTTTGCTGTCTAGCACATGCTTAGACACATAAAGGCCGTTGTGCTCCAGTGGGGCGCAGGTTCAAGTACAGACTGCGTCATTTCCCAATTCCATATTCCCCTCTCTCTCTCCCACCCTTTCCTGTCATCATTCACTTTCCTATCCAAGTACAAGGCAATAAAAGTGCACAATTAAAAAAGACGGTGTTCCAGAGATTTATTTTGTTCTTTTCCCCCCATAAGCGCACCGGTAGTTTGCTGAGTGTGTACAGCGACGCTGGGGATTTTGGAAATGTTGAAGTGCAGGGCTCTGTGGAGTTTGCAGTGATGTACAGCCCTGTTGGAGAGCTCATTATCATGATCGAACAGTGCCAGGATCTGGCCATAGCTAATCCACGTAAACAACGCACTGACCCGTGAGTTCTCAACCTAAAAAGAATCTGTCTATCTATCTATCTATCTATCTATCTGTCTGTCTATCTATCTATCTATCTATCTATCTGTCTATCTGACTGTCTGTGTATCTATCTATCTTAAGTTATGTGAAGACCTACCTCTATCCAGACAAGTCACGTCGCAGCAAAAGGAAAACTTCCATTAAGAAACGGACCATGAATCCAGTTTACGTTGAATCTCTGAGAGTATGTTTCTCTCTGTGGCACTAAAATACAATATCATATTTGTATTTAATATAACCTTGCATCTTATCTGTACTGTAAATCTCTAATCAGTACAAAGTGAAGCGTGAAGAGCTGCCGGATAAGACTCTGAATCTGTCCGTGTGGCACAATGACTCCAGAGGCCGAAATGTGTTCCTGGGGCAGGTTGAGATCTGTTTTAAGACCTGGGACTGGGGACATGAAGCCCTTACATGGTACAACCTACAGCCAAAGGTACACTGCCTAAAATGTTTGAGTGATTAGATGAAAAACATACTTTTAAATGATTTTGAGTTTTGGAACAGAGCCTGTAGATTCTTTCATATAAAGTGATATCTCAGTTCTCTTGTTCTCTGTTATAACAGTATATTATATTTTCTTTTGATTATAGACCTCCGAAAATCAAGAATCACATGAGTCTAATGGATTGTTGTCAATTTCACTGAAATATGTTCCACCAGAGTCCGGTACCGTTTCAAATATTGATGTTGCATCTGTGTATTTCATATCATTTTGTAAACCTAAGTTTAGAAATGCAGCTTGTGACAAACAAGCTGTATTTGCTCTAAAACATGTCATTTGATTTCAGGTGGGTCGAAGAACAGCACTGGGGAGATTCATGTGTGGCTGCGGGAGGCAAAAGAACTACGTCGCCTGAAGCCTCAGGGAGTCGATTCTTTTGTTAAGTGGTGAGGGTGTGCCTGTCATCTGTTACGGACATGACTTTTCAAAACAGCTAAAGCCATTGTTCCATCTCTAACTCTCTCTCTCCCTCTCTCACGCTTCCTCATTGTCATATTTGAAGTGTCATGTTTGTTTTTTTTGTCAACTATCAAAATGACATGAGAAGAAAGGAAATAACCCAGATGATCCATTTCATTCATTTTGTTTGGTTTAGAGGACAAAAGTAAATATGGAACTAACTTCACCGTAACTCATTTTACACATGGTCAGACAAAAGTTTTAATACAGTGTTTTTTTTTCTTATTTCACCCCAGAATCAAAAAAAATAATAATTATATTGCGCAATTAAAATTAAAAGGAAAAACTGTCATTACTGTAATGCCTGCAGTTGTTTTAAGTAAAACTTATTTTGAGATTACATTATAAAAAATAATGTATTTTTTTACGTGGCTGTCAAATCTATTAATCGCGATTAATCGCATCCAAAATAAAACTTTGAGTTTACATAATATATGTGTGTGTAGGCTACTGTGTATATGTTTATATAAATACACACACTTACATGTATATATTTAGGAAATATATGTAAGATACATTTATGTTTTATATATATATATATATATATATATATATATATATATATATACATACACACACGTAAATATTTTTTCAATGTATTATGTATGTGTGTGTTTTTATATATACATATAAATATACATAGTACACACACATATCATGCAAACACAATTGATTTGACAGCCCTAATGTTTTATTTTTAAAAATGTTTAACTGTAAAAATATAACACTTTTTTTTAAATTTCTTATTTCTTTTGTTTGATTTTGGGGTGAATTATGACCTGGACATATTCTTTACAGGTGAGATTCACTAATTATTATTTTTTTTGTTTCTTAGCTACATTTTACCAGATACCAGAAAGAAAAGCCGCCAGAAGACTCGCATTATAAAAAAGACTCAGGACCCTGTATATAACCATGCCATGGTGTATGATGGGTTCAAAACTGGGGAAGTCAGTGAGGCCTGCTGCGAATTGACTGTTTGGGATCACAACACACTCGCCAATCAGTTTCTGGGAGGTCTGCGCCTCAGTCTTGGAACAGGTAACAAAACCTTTTCTTCATTGCAGCTGTACTTTGCACCTAATCTATATTTAACCTGATTTTTGTGTTAGTCATGATCTAAAAGCTGATGGCAGGTTTCTTGAAGCCATCCCATTAAAGGGATAGTTCACCCAAAAATGAAAATTCTGTCATTAATTACTCACCCTCATGTCATTGCAAACCTGTTAGACCTTTGTTCATCTTCAGAACACAAATTAAGATATTTTTGATGCGTTTCTACGTTTCTGGACCTTAATCGTGTTAGGATCCTTGCTGTCTATGGGAGGGTCAGAGAGCTCTTGGAATTGATCAAAAATATCTTTATTTGTGTTCCGAAAATGAATGAAGGTCTTACAGGTTTGGAACGACATGAGGGTGAGTAATGAATTACAGAATTTTCATTTTTGGGTGAATTATCCCTTTATCAGTGTCTCTCTTCCCTTGCAGGACAGAGCTATGGCAAGAAAGTTGATTGGATGGATTCGATGGATGAGGAAATTCAAATATGGAAAAGAATGTTGGCCAATCCAAACAGCTGGGTTGAAGGAGAGCTTCCCCTGAGGTCCTCCATGACCCCGAGGAAATGAATCTCCTGAAGTTGTGGTTTCGAATGTTTAGTTGCAAAAGAAAAACAATTGCTGGTTCCCAAAACAAACCGAGCATTTTTAGTTACCAAATCAGTTTCTTCATTTCAGCCCTTCTCTCAATAAAAAAGGATTTTTCTGCAACTTATAAAGGGTATATGAAATATGTTGAGAACTTAGTTTGAACATCAGATATATCGAGAGTATATGTCTTGCTTAATCATATTAAATAATTTCTCCATACATAAATTGATATGTGTTAAGATATGTGATTGTAGTGATTCATTCCAAAATAAAAAAAGTGAAAGAAAACACTGATGTTTTGATTGTTCATTGAAAAAAGATCAGCATTTTTATAAAAGATAAGCATATATATATATATATATATATATATACACACACACACAGGTGCATCTCAAATTAGAATGTCATGGAAAAGTTCATTTATTTCAGTAATTCAACTCAAATTATTAAACTCCTGTGTTAAATAAATTCAGTGCACACAGACTGAAGTAGTTTAAGTCTTTGGTTCTTTTAATTGTGATGATTTAGGCTCACATTTAACAAAAACCCACCAATTCACTATCTCAACAAATTAGAATACTTCATAAGACCAATAAAAAAAACAAAACATTTTTAGTGAATTGTTGGCCTTCTGGAAAGTATGTTCATCTACTGTATATGTACTCAATACTTGGTAGGGGCTCCTTTTGCTTTAATTACTGCCTCAATTCGGCGTGGCATGGAAGTGATCAGTTTGTGCACTGCTGGTGGTATGGAAGCCTTGTAAATTTCTTTGACAGTGGCCTTCAGCTCATCTGCATTTTTTGGTCTCTTGTTTGTCAAGAGGAAAGTGAGAAACAAGAGACAAAAAAAAAAAAAAAAAAAAAAAAAAAAAAAAAAAAAAAAAAAAAAAAAAAAATTGCAGATGAGCTGAAGGCCACTGTCAAAGATTCTCTATGGGGTTCAGGTCTGGTGAGTTTGTTGGCCAGTCAAGCACACCAACACAAGGTCTTAACCAACTTTTGGTGCTTTTGGCAGTGTGGGCAGGTGCCAAATCCTGCTGGAAAATGAAATCAGCATCTTTAAAAAGCTGGTCAGCACAGGGAAGCATGAAAGTACTCCAAAATTTCTTGGTAAACGGGTGCAGTGACATTGGTTTTCAAAAAACACAAATGGAACAACACCAGCAGATGACATTGCAGCCCAAATCGTCACAGACTGTGGAAACTTAACACTGGACTTCATGCAACTTGGGCTATGAGCTTCTCCACCCTTCCTCCAGACTCTAGGACCTTAGTTTCCAAATGAAATACAAAACTTGCTTTAATCTGAAAAGATTACTTTGGACCACTGGGCAGCAGTCCAGTTCTTCTTCTCCTTAGCCCAGGTAAGATGCCTCTGACTGTTTTCTGTGGTTGTCTGTGGTTCAGGAGGCTTAACAAGAGGAATATGACAACTGTAGCCAAATTCCTTGACAGGTCTGTGTGTGCTGGCTCTTGATGCCTCAGTCCATTCCTTGTGAAGCCTCAGTCCATTCTTTGTGAAGTTCACCCAAATTCTTGAATCAATTTTGCTTGACTATCCTCATAAGGCTGCGGTTCTCTCGGTTGGTTGTGCATCTTTTTCTTCCACACTTTTTCCCTCCACTCAACTTTCTGTTAACATGGATTGATACAACATTTTTGTGAACACCCAGCTTCTTTGGCAATGCATATTTGTGGCTCACCCTCCTTGTGAAGGGCGTCAATGATTGTCTTCTGGACAACTGTCAGATCAGCAGTCTTCCCCATGATTGTGTAGCCTAGTGAACCAAACCAGAGAGACCACTTGAAGGCTCAGAAACCTTTGCAGGTGTTTTGAGTTGATTAGCTGATTGGCATGTCACCATATTCTAATTTGTTGAGATAGTGAATTGGTGGGTTTTTGTTAAATGTGAGCCTAAATCATCACAATTAAAAGAACCAAAGACTGAAACTACTTCAGTCTGTGTGGATTGAACTTTTCCACGACATTCTAATTTATTGAGATGCACCTATATATATATATATATATATATATATATGTAGATTCCCCTGTAAAAAAAACCCCTGTGTTTTCATGTATTTACTTTTGTTTTGTTTATTTGTTTTACAAAAAGTAACTGAAGAACTGATCTGACCTGAATATTTCATTCGTTCCAAGAGAACTTTTAGAATCTTCTGTCGTCATGGTAACAAATGAACTGTAACATACCCCAGCGTTTTGAAGGCCTGGTTGCATTTGTGGCAAGTTGCTACTTCTACTGCAGATGGCGGTATTTCACACTTTCATTGCACTCCCTTTTTCCAAGACATTTCCTCCCAAAATATAACGGATTGAAAAGTTCTGGAAGTCCATAGATTTGAGTTAGCTGACGTTTAACTTTCCCCCTTCTGATTCAGTCCCTCCAACGGATAGGATGAGAGAACGTTCGCCGAAGGGAAAATCATTTTATGTCGAAACTGCTTATTTTTGAATTTATCACTGAAATGTGCTACAAAAGTTGTCCTAACTCTGTAGAAGTTTGGCGTTTTTAACGACTTTCCAGGTAAGAAATACAAGACAACATAGTCATGTATTGGAGATATGTTAAAACTTAAAAGTTAGTATGATACAAATGGTTTAGGCCTATATGTATGTATTTATGAATGTTTTGGTAAGCGACTTTTTTTTAAATAGCGGTCCTTTGTTTGTACACTGAATTTTTATTTTTCGAAGTGTATAGATTAAAATATATTAGTAGGTTAAATCTGTGATAAAAATGTTAAACCTCAAACAGTTTGTTTTCCAGAAATAGTGTATTTTTGTGATTTAAAAAAAAATGCTATGTATGTGAATATGTTTTTAAATATTTGATCCTTTAGTATTTGTGTTTTAGGCTTTGTACTTGTTCTGATTTTTATATAGTTAAAAAATGTGATATTTTTGAGGTTAAATATCTGTTGAAAAGTCAGAAAACCCTAGAACATTCATTTAGAGCAGGGATTGACCCAGGAACATTTTTGAAGATGAGCCATGGACTTATGTTAATGTATTTGGCAGTCATATGGGGAGTGAGTGAGGAGACCACTTGGATGTGTTTAACACTGGGCTTCATCTGTGTTTATAATACTCATTGAATTTACTGTCTTTGTCAGCTTTAAGGTTGGTCATCTCCTGTCTAATCCAGAACATCTTTCATCATGGGTGACTGGAGCGCGCTGGGGAAACTTCTTGACAAGGTCCAGGCGTACTCCACGGCAGGAGGCAAAGTCTGGCTCTCCATGCTCTTCATCTTCAGGATCCTGGTCTTGGGGACGGCGGTGGAGTCTGCCTGGGGAGACGAGCAGGCGGCGTTCAGGTGCAACACGCTGCAGACCGGCTGCGAGAATGTGTGCTACGACAAGTCGTTCCCCATCTCCCATGTGCGCTTCTGGGTGCTGCAGATCATATTTGTGTCCATGCCGACCCTCCTGTACCTCAGCCACGTCATGTTCCTCATGCACAAGGAGGAGAAATTGAATAAAAAGGAGGAGATATTACGAGACATCCAGAGCAAAGGAGGAGATGTGGATGTTCTCTTGAGGAAAATTGAAATGAAGAAGTTCAAGTACGGCCTGGAAGATCACGGGAAGGTCAAAATGAGAGGAGGGATATTTTACACATATATAGTGAGCATTGTCTTGAAGTCCATATTTGAAATTGTTTTCCTGTTGATTCAGTGGCACCTTTATGGATTCAAGCTGTCGGCCGTTTATACGTGTGAAAAGTTCCCTTGTCCACATAAAGTGGACTGCTTTTTGTCTCGTCCCACCGAGAAGACAGTTTTTATCATCTTTATGTTGGTCGTGTCGCTTGTCTCTCTGGCCCTCAATGTCTTTGAGTTCTTTTACGTGATTTTCAAGAGGATGAAGGATCGATTCAAAGAGTCAGAGAAAAACTTTGATAGGGCCTGTAATATCAAGCCTTGCCCAAGGAACTTGTCCAGTTATGGGTATTACAATGACTGCTCGGCCCCTGTCCCTAATCTGGGCTACAACCTAAATACTGGCGACAAGTCCAACTCCTCTGACAATTACGACAAGCAGGCTAATGAGCAGAACTGGACTAATTACAGTACAGAACAGAACCAGCTGGGTCACACCCAGCGCTTTCCATATTCTGAGAAAGTGGCTCTGGGGAAGGATCTTCTGCTGCTCAAGGAGCTTGAACCTCGACCTAGTAGTCGAGCGAGCAGTCGGGCCCGGCCGGATGATCTTGACATCTAGCAGAAGCCTCAAACACAGACCCCATGGACAATTTCTACCTTTCACAAGTGGTGAATATAAAAAAATAAAAAAAAACCTGTGAAAAGGACACTGGTCACTGACATCCAAGGTGACTGACATCCAAAGAATATTGTTTCAGCATTTATATTTATTTTTTTATTATTTGTTTTTGTAACTCATGCCAAACAGTTTTTGTTAAGTGAACTGTATTTATGAGCTGTGATTGCGAAAATGTAAAAAATTTCACAGGTTTGCTCTAAAATAAATATGTTTAATACAGTATATGGGTAGTTTATGCATATGTGTCCATAAACTATTTTTTTTACATCAACATCAAGTTTTTAAGTTGAAATGTATAATGGAAATTGTATTTCTTAAGTCCGGCAACAGGTCAGAATTTCCTTTTAATTTTTCATCATTTTGCCTTCACTTCACTACACAAATTCATTTTAAAATCCGCAAATATTCCATATAGTGTCTTTAATTTATATGAGATCATAAAACTGCATAGATAATCATTTTAAGTAGTATTAATACTACAAGTAATATCTTTCTCTCTTGCTCCCTATCGCTCTCTAAATATATATAATTTCTATCTATCTGTCTATCTATCTCTATTATAAAAGGGCTTTAGATGGAGTTAATCAGGTTATTGTTGTTAATTAAAACTAAAACCAGGTTTAAAATACTTAAAATATATTCTTTAACTGAAATGATATATACGTATTTTATTACTTGATATGTCAAAATAACTAAAACTGAAATAGAAAATAACTATGTAGACATTAAAAAAATATAAAAATGGCCAAAAAACAACAAAATTGCAAAAACTTTAAAATGAAAATGAAAAATATGAAATATTAAAAAATATTAATAAAAACTATAATAGTATCTAAATAATTTAAAAAAAAAAACACTGATGTCAATTTCCAAAAAGTATTTAATGCCAGCTACCCATATGCATTTTACGTACAGCATATCTTTTATATTTTTCAGAAAAAAAAGAGTGAAATCAGGTTAGATGTGTGATGTTTTGCAGCACACATAAATCTATCTAGTTTACCCTACTGGAATAAATTAAGATCATTCATTCTACTCCAGCAGGAACTTAACATGAACATTCTTTTTTCCATTCTTCTTTTTCCGACAGCGTTTTTCCATTGCGGGAAGTTAGCCAGAGCGTATAAATGGAGCACTGTTTTCTGGAATCTTTACAGTAACTGTACATAGTCTTCTGCTCTGGACCAGTAAAGACCAATGTTAAACCACCTGACTGCTTATCAGAGCTAAGTGTAAAGTGTTGACATAAATGTTGGTTAACATATTCACATAATTCACAAGTGGCAAATTGACTCCCTCTGATTGACAAATGAAAGCCCTAAAACGAGCCTGAAATTAAAACGAGTTAATTAGATTCAACTTTTTCCTCTGTTCTCAGAGTTTCCTATTTATTCGAAGGACTAAATGAAAACATATGCTTTCACTCAAGTCTGCCAGCCACATGTGGCTGAGCAAAAAGGCAAAAAACCCTGTGTGTATGTGCACTTTACTCTGAAATATGTTTTAGTAAAATCTGGGCTATGTGCATCAAGGACATGGTGCAGTTACGTAGCATCAAAGGAATTAAAGTAACTATTTACTCTTATATGTAAGCATTATACATGATCAAAGGCCGATTTCAAGCATTAAAATATCTTACAAGGTAAAAATGTTGGCATTTCTCGCATTCCTCATTTGGACGATCAAATGTGACCTAATGAAATGTGCCCCTTGTAAACCTGAATGTTCTTCAGTCATGAAATGAGACTTTGAAGGAGGTTTAATAACTCAGTAAAACACCATCTTAGTTTTCTGCCTCAAGCTAGTTCAAGATTTATAGCCTGGATGAACCCACACCACCAAAAATGAAATGTTTCAAAAGTGTTTAGCATAATTGTTCTACATTGTTTATCGAACAATAGAAACTGATAAATGCATCACAGTTTGTCATCAGGAATTCTGGTGTATGTTATTCAGATCATGTTATTCTGGTTATATTATTCAGATTATTTATCTGTCTATCTAAACTAAAAACCTCCCATGCTTTCAAACATTGTAAGGCCTATATGATCCTCAAATGTCAAGATTTTTCCAATGAGACTGTCTTGAGAAACCTATTTTTGTTTTAAATTCCATTTTAGGTTCAAAATAGAAACTTATAAAGTACACATATAAAAGGTAAATGCAGCCAAGCTCATCTTTTACTCTCGCTTGGCCGACGGTAAGATGTGAGGCGGCCGGACATACCTTTCAGCCTGCCAGTTTAATTGAAAACAGCAGGGTCTAGTTCTGTTAGTTCAGAACATTCCGCCATACCGATTACATTATAGTGTACCATCGTATAAATTTGCGGTGTCTAATTGTGTGTGACTTATGGAATAGCACATGTTTAATATCCTACTTGCATACATAGCAGGACCACAAACTGTGTCTAAAAATAAACGTTTTGTTCTCAGAGCCATGGGGTGCGTTTTTGAAGTAGTGCTTAAAGGCTTGTCTTGGTCTATTAGGTGAACTTTACATGGCATTAACATCAGTCATTTTAACTACATTAAATATTCACACTACACCAAAAAGCTCCATGGTTTGATTCAAGCCTCCTTCTTGGTGATGTATGTGGACAAACAAGGGAGTGGTTATAGGCCTTACGGTTTGTGGTGAGGTTTATCCAGCACTACAGACTGAAGTCAGCTCGACATTAAGTGGCATCATGTGATTTCCTCCAGCATTTTAAGCCGCTCCAAAAGTTTTGGGATACTTTTGAAGGTGAGTTTATCTTCTGTACTGCAGGAATGAACTGTGAAGAGACTCCAGTTGTTGTGAGACAAAGGCAAAGGGCATGGCTAAAGCTTTCATAAGCTTGAGTATCATCAATCAAATGGTAAACAAAAGAAGAAAACACAATGAGATTAAAGTTGGCAAAGTCTTGCCCTTTTTACATAAAACTATGATATAACTCTTTTTGGGCTCTTGGCTAGTTTTTAACGAAATGAGAGATGCAAATTGTGTAGGTGACTTAAGTTACTACTTAAATATCTAAAGTAAGAAACAAAATTAAATTAGAATATATTGTAAAATCCATAAGAACTACCTTTAGCTTTTGTGTTTTTGTCCTTTGCTGTCTTTGTCCATATGCTTTCGTGAAGATTCTTCCTACTTTATTTGTGTTTGTTTGTGTGTGTGTGTGTGTGTGTGTGTTCCACAGAAACAAAAGACAAGATACGAATTAGAAACTACATAAAGAATAGGCTATTCGAATAAATATTTCTGTGAGCTAGTCCTATAACCATGGTCTGATTCATTCATGAGGAGCATTAGATAGCGACATGACACTGCGGTCGGTGACTCACATCGTGCCAATGCTGGAAAAATTCAAGTTACGCATTCTATGACTTATTAATGCTTTAGAAATTAACACTTAATCAACACAACTGACGCCGACTGGAGCAATTGCTGCTGAAAATTCAGTTTTGTCATCACAGAAATACATGTAAGAATATATTCATATTCATGGAATATATTCATGGAAAGTGCAGAAAGTGATACCTGTCTGTCAATAGAGGTTCAATAGACATAATCTATCTCTATAAACGTAACAAAGATATTCAGATTGAACATATCTGTGGTCAGAGCACGATATATTTCCAGCTAAGAATGCAAGGGTCTTTTTTTCTGATTAAGGAGACAGCGGAGGATATAAATAAGGGCACATTTAAAGTACAATTCATAGTAATGTCGGCGGAAATGTACTAAATGAAATGTCTGCGGTAAACTGTAATCGCATGTGATGTGCACAATAGAACACGCCTACCATCTAGCGGGCGACTTTAAGAAGTGCGAGTCATTTAGCACAAAGGACATATGGTAGAATCGCTGTTACCAGCGAAACAAGTACAGTATATAAAATAGACGGATTGGTCGGGCACGATGAGTTTTAATAATGTATTGCCTTCCCCCCCTGGTTTTTACTGTCAAGTCAAGGTATTTTTAATGTAGTGGTAGTTCTCATTTTTTTCTTCAAGTGTAAGTGATCGACCACGGCTGCGTTTCCCAAAAGCATCGTAAGCTAAAGTACATCGAAGACCCATTGAAACCATGCTTTTGGGAAAGCAGACCATGGCTGTGTTCGAAACGGCATACTTGCTTACTGCTTACTGCTTACTGCCCAGTACACAGTGCATACTGCCTACTATTTTTTAAAGAATAGTGTGTGGAACAGTATACAATAAGCAACAAATGTTTCAGAGTAGTATGCTTAACTGTCACATGACAAACACAAACATTAATTCAGCACAGCTGTCAAGGTTGT
>JAFVLL020000614.1:0-25000 GCA_021397915.2 Tor tambroides
CTTCTTCCTCAGCTGGGATCATTTAGAGCCCTTTGAAGCTGCATTTAAACTACATTTTGGAAGTTCAAACTCGCGGGCACCATAGAAGTCCACTATATGGAGAAATTCCTGAAATGTTTTCCTCAAAAAACAATTTCTTTACGACTGAAGAAAGAAAGACATGAACATCTTGGATGACAACAGGGTGAGTAAATTATCTGTACATTTTTGTTTTGGAAGTGAACTATTCCTTTAAAAAACCCCGAGGAAAGATATAGTTTATCAGGCTCGGGTCACTTCCTGTCTTCTGCAGGGCGTGATTCTGCTTGCTCAAACACACAGCAGTGATGTGGACGGGATCTGTGTGTTCTGGGCAGGTCAATGAGTGGAGAGCGCTGTCCGTACCCAAAGCAATAAATGAAGTTAATATTTAATCACCTCAGCAGAGCAGGTTTCTCTCCGCTCACGCTTTAAACCGACGAGATTTCAAAAGCAGTAGTTGACTGCTAACGTTCAGTACTGCTGATATCATTAATGTAAGAAAATGTATACAGCTGTACATCAGAATGGTTTGCATCGTTTGCTCTTGTTCCCGCTGCATGCGAGCTGTAATGCGGCATGTAAACAAGCCGTGTTTGAGCAGTGGAGCTCGACCATACACGCAGCCCAAGGCTTCTTAGCCGCAAAAGTTTCCATGATCAGGTCTCTCCAGGTTAATTACCCTGGTGCCTCCTGACAGCCGAGCATCTCTCCCCAGAGGCTCCCTGCCACCTCCTCTTCCTCTGTTCCTCATTTACCTGAAGGGTGCAGGTGGTGTTTGTGTTCAGTTCACCTCCCCCTCAGCCCTAAATGTCTGATTACCCAGCATTCCTGCCTCACACATAATCACGGCCATTTCCAATGCACACACTAATGAGTCAACAGACTTCATCCAGAACATGCTTAAACTATTCACAGATAACATTCTAACGTTTTATGCCAGTGTGGATTGCCATCATTTTTTTTTTTATTGGCATTGCTCTTAAAACATCATGCGGCACTATTATGGCTCCAAACTAGATGACTTTTAGTCTTAATTGTATTTATTTTTTTTAAATCAGAATCAGTTATTAAACAGACTTATATTCTAATTAAAATCCAATTTAAACTCTTGTTGGTAAATGCTACAAATATGTCTTCTGAAATGCTACAACAGATGCGGATTTGTAGTGTAAACACTCATAAAACCCTCATCCTGTTTATAAATATGCCAAGCAAAGACATATTGAATGTAACGTGACAAATGACGATGACAGTTGCTAATTTATTACTTTCTATATAACATCAGATTCAAGGAAAGAAAATATGGTAAATGCAAATGATACAATGCAACTATTCATTTACTTCGAAGTGCACAAATAGATAACTATAAATGTATTTCAATTACAACTTAAATAACTTTTAATTTAGTCCTCTCTGTTATTTCAGCACACATGCATCTGTTACTCGAACACATTAGACAGATGTTTACGGCCTATGAAATGGTTTGTGTGACATGCCCTCATCCTAACCCAAAAATCACAAACAAGGTGAAAGAAAATGCAGGCCAGACTAGATTCACTTGCAATAACAATTAAAATTGTGGTCACACTTTATTTTAAACTCTAATTCTCAGTATTAACACACAATTTTGCCTCAATAAACTCCTAATTTGCTGCTTATTAGTAGTTAGTAAGGTAGTTGCTGAGCAGAATAAGGTCATGCAGAATATAAGTACTAATAACCAGCATATGTTAATAACAGGCATGCTAATAAGCTAATAATTAATAGTGAGAATTGCTCCCTATACTAAAGTGTTACCAAAATTGTTTATTAACAGCTATGCATTTTGCACTGCTAAGAGCATTTAGAAATCAAATACACAAACTATGTGCCAGTGTGTAACTGAAAAGACTACGTTAATAGATTTGTTTACCATCTATGTAGTTCTTGGAAATAAAACATTCCATTTTTTGGATTTTGTATACACTTTTGTTTATTGATAAATCATTGTGGCACTTGATGTCCGATGTAAAAATGTGCATCTTGAAGCACTGCTCTATATTGTCTTCAGTAACCCCACCTGCTCCCTGTGGCCGTGCATAAACAGGCACCTGTCTGAGCCCCAGCTGATTTCACCTCCTCTCATTCATCCGCTCCCCTGTGGGCCACTTAAACCCACAGCTCCGCTGAGCGACTGCAGCCTCAAAAGCTGAAGGGTAACAAAGGCCCAAGAGGAGGGCTACACTTGCCGTCTCTACCCCCACAGCCCTGAATCTGCCCCGGCACGGAGCGAGGGGTCAAATGTGCTTTTGGGACGCCACACATATATATCAGGCAGGAAAATTTGAGCTTGAGTCTCATTTGGAATCATTAAATTGCACATGCATGTACACTCATAAAAACAAAGGTTACAACAGGGGGGTTTGCAACAATGCCACAGAATGAACCATTTTTGGAAATAATCATTCAGTGATTTTTTTTTTTTTAGTGTGAAGAGCATTTTAATAACCTAAAGATGCTTTTTTAATTATAAAGTACCTTTTGTAGAATGGAAAGATTCCATGGTTCTTCACAGAACCATCAGTGCCAATAAAGATCCTTTATTTGTAATAGTATACTGGCTTTATCAAGATATCTGTATCGGAATTGGCTATTAAAAAACCCACTGCAATTTTAAAAATAAATGTTCTTTATTAGTATTGATGGTTCTGTGAAGAATCTTTAGCATTCATGGAACCTTTGCATTAACCAAAAAAATGGAAGAAGGTTCTTTAGATTATTAAAGATTATAAAAATGGAACTTTTAAGAGCTGTTCACTGAAAGGGAACCAAAAATTATTCTTCTATTGCACTGCTACAAAATCCCTCTTTTGGAGCCTTTATTTTTTTTTTAGAGTGTGCTGGCTTTATCAAGAAATCTGTATTGGACTTGGCCATTAAAAAATACCACACAGGTTCTTTATTGGCACTGATGGTTCTTTGAAGAACCTTTAACATCCATGGAACCTTTGCAGTGACCAAAAAAGTGGGTTTTTAGATGATTAAAGATTCTTTCAAAACTGTTCACTGAAGGGAACCAAAAATGGTTCTTTTGGAACCTTTATGTTTAAGAGTGTAACCAAAAAATGAATCCACCGCACCAACTGAGCTTGAAGCAAAAATGTCCAGAATACAGTAACAATCATTAAAACAAAGACATCTGAAGTGATTAAAGTAGCTGATGTATATTTAGCATTGTCAGGGGTGGTTTGGATTAAAAAAAAAAACACACACTAAAATAAAGCAAAAAATAAAGAGTCTTGATTAATCTTAATTAAAAAAAAAAAAAAAAAATTGTAGAAGCTCTGAAAGATTTTTTTTTTTTTTCCGAGCAGCATCCGCCCACACGCTCATGAGCCGTGAACCTCAATGGGTTTAGCTTGAAATGAAATGGATATGAATTATTTACTCAATCAGTATCTCTTAAAGAGATTGGAAAGGCAACAGGATACTGCGGACAGGTGGCACGGCCCCGTTTCAACTCTACACCTGACTGTAGATAAGTGGTAACGTGAGCTGATAACTAGCGGTTTCTGACATCCTGTCCTTTTGGTTTGTCCATTAACAGACTAAATAAACCTAAAACACCAGACCCGAGAGAAAAGCCTGGAATAACATGATCAATATCATTAGCTGGATTGCTTTTGTTTGCATTCAGAGAAAATGCTCTGAAAATTCATTAAAGCACCAGATAGTTCACTAAAATCATTTCCACAATATCAAAGTTATCATTTCTAATGGAGCGCCAGTGAAGCGGGTTGGATGGAGCGATATCCCATGCTGCCCCTCTCCACTGAGCACATGTCAGGTCATAGCACACACCTGTTCCTCGGCCTATAATGAAGACAACAGGGGAAGCGAGACGCTACTTCATCTCGCAGAGGACCCTGATGCAACTCAAGGAAACCCTGAGCGATTTGTTTAGACGATGTGACTCAAACCTGCTGCGGTTTGGAATATGTGAGCATCACTCGCATTTCTGCATCCGTCGTCAGCTGCTGCGCCGAGAGACAACAAACGAATGTTGCTAAAACTGACACGCTCTTTTAGCGCTTACTGCCATGTTATGCTGAGCCATGAAACAAACTCCAGCAGAGGTTTAGTTGGTGCATCTTAAGAGAGCGTCAACGGCAGGCTGTAGGTTTGTTTCTACTAAAAACCATCGCCGAGAAAGATCATCACTCTTTGCAAACGTCAGGAAAAAGTAGGGCTGTTCAATTAATCGAAATTCAGATTTCAGCCTCCAACAATTATGACAATACTATAATCGAGATGAAACGATTATTGCGCCCCATTCTGCCCCCTTTCCAGCAGTGCACTTTGGCTCCTCCATAAAAGTTAAATAATCATGATTACAATATTGACCCAAATAATCATGATTAGGATTTCTGTCATAATCGAGCAGCCCTAGGAAAAAATAAAAGGTGAGACGAAACAGATGATGCTGCATTCTTGTGCTCAAGTCTTTTATACAAAAAAAAAAAAAGATTAGAAATACACCATCTAGTTTCAGTAGTGAACTGAGCAGTTTTGGCAACATTCATCAGCAATATGATTTAGGACGCATCTTTAATCCCAATGACCTTCCCTCCCTGCATTTCCTCATTTATCCTTTTTTGACAATAATGCAAGAAGCAACCGGACAAACTACAAATTATAATATCAAAAGGCCATGGTTTGATTCGACAAGTGACGTTAGCACTAATATGTCAACGAATGTGACTATGAGTTTATAAACAGGTGGATTTTCCACAACCATTGTGACCTAATGAGCTGCTTACTTGGACAGAGATGCTCACTACTCTTTGACAATTCCCCAAAAAGCACACAATTTTTGTTTATATATGCCTAAATATGTTGGCGCTCTATGTAGGCAGCACACTAGATTTTGAGACACGGCCACAGAGGCTGAGGGCCAATAGCTTAGCAAGAGTAACTCCTGCTTTATAACAATAGAAGACATACAGATAATCTTCATATACAGCATTATATCCCACAAAAGCCCACTTAAAATCCTCCAGGAACATTCATCAGTCGAAAATAAAACCACAAACATCTCATTAAAGAGAAAATTCATTCGGTTTCATCACAAATGAGCGTCAGAATGAAGCTAATGATTGATAATGCATCACCGAGCTGCTGAAATGATCCAAATATACAAGTTTATCACAACTAAAGCGAGTTTAACGACCAAAAAACGCGGAAATGCATCCAAAACGTTGTGATTTTGAACACAAACGCGAAGTGTAATAAAGAATCGCCTCATTCGGGTTCACGATGCTAACGTTAGCCGCTTAGCAACACCTGCTTCGTGAGAAAATGATGCTGCGCTTCAATCAAACACCGTTTTCATCGTTAAAGTCTCACAAACGCGTGCCGTTATGGTCATATTTGTTCGTGAACACCATTCAAACCGCGACAGATGTCGTTTGCTCGTCAGGTTTAGTAAATAAAAGCAGATGAGGAGAGAAACATCTGGACGTGCCGCATCAATAGAAGCAGAATGAGAAAGAAAGCATCAGAGAAAGCAGAAGCAGCCGCAGATCGACACCGATAAAACCTCAACAATTCACAAACCCTTCATATTTGACTCTGAGCATCAAATAGGAATGAAAAGCCACGAGAATCATGCAGCGGTTCAGCAGTGAACATATTTATAAAGGAGCGGTTAATATGGAAATATTCACCTGGACTAGTGTGAGGATGAGGATGAGGATGGTAGGAAGGTGGAGGTAAGGATGGAGCGGAGAGGAGGAGGTTGTTGTTGTTATTGTTGGTGGGTTACAGTCGCCAGGACTACGGTGACTATGGCGCTGCAGCTCAGGGCAACGGTTGCTATAAAGCTCGCCGCGTAAACGAACTTGACGCTGCGGAAAGAGGCGGAGCTTGCGGCGGTTCGCATTTAAGCTCTAGGCGCAACCGAACCTGACGCTGCGGGAAAAGGGGCGGGGCTAGCTCGGTGGCTCTGGTCGTTGAGATAAAACTGACAGCTTAACCGAACTGGAAAGAGGTTGGCGAGTATCTGTGGGAGTGTGTATTAACTATATAGTTTGTGGTCTTTACTTGCTTAATAAAATACAGTTATTAACATGTTATCATGAAAGCGTGTACTGTAAAAGAAGTAAATCATGGGCTGTTCACACACAGTGTGTTAACGCACCAATAGGAGGCGCCCGTCGCCGTGTGGGCGGGGCTTTCTAAAGCAGGTGTGGTTGAGATGAAAGAGAAAGGCGGGACTGATGCGCCAAGCCACTCTGCCAACTTGGCAATTTTGTTGCTAAATTTAGCAACTTTTCAGTCTAGGCAAGCAATTTTTTTCTTCCAAAAGCACCTAGCAACAAATTTAGATATTTTTAAAATTTATTTGTCAACTTTTGATGTGACTCAAAAGATAAAAAGGCACACATTGTTCATTTAAATTACACAAAAAGAGGAAACCAAAGACGCCTGGCAGTACACACATCACGTGAATAAAGTAAGCTGCTATTTGCAATTGTTCAATTTAATAATAATTGAATAATTGTTCATTTATGATACACCTTTTACCTGCGATTGTTGCTCAGTTAGTACACTGTAAAAAAATATCTAGAAAAATGGAAAAGGTACTAGTAATTTTCCTGGACATTATCTGTTATCCATTTACCCATCGTAAATGGAAAAATACAATGCGTAATTTAAAAAGCTGGTAAAAAACCTGTGAAAAATAATTAAAGAAAATTCCTTTATATTAACAGAGTAGATTGTGCCCTATTTTTACAGACTTTTCTTATCGAGTGTAGCATACTAACTACTAATACACTGCTTAAAACTATAATACATAATGTGTATTTTTACTAGTTTACTAGCTAATAAAATAACCTTAAATTGTAATCATTGTAATCATTTTTTGTTGAATTCTGACCACATCTGCTAAATAAAGAGAACCAGATGAGTATATGTAAAAACTCTATTGCCACTCTTAATTAATTTTTAAATCAGGTGCTTTTTGTTTGTTTGTTTGTTTTTTGTGGCAACAACTTTCAAATGTATGTTTTCCGAAGAAAATATTGAAATGTTAACAGATAGATTGCTATAGATTAGATCATAACAACAGAGTATTAAAGAAAAAAGCAGTAAATGGCATTAATGTGATATTATGGTAGGCAACATTCTGGTCTGTGTTATGTAAGAATTGAAACATTTTATCCAAAAATATACAAAATACAACTGCAGCTGTCATTGATCAGCAATTAAAAGGTGTTCACACACAAACTTGGACATGTAAACCTCAAAGACAATTCATGTTCATAGATGATTTTAGTAGATAAAACATTACAAACATATGCTTTATGTATAAATATTTACATCAATATGGCTTTAATCTGTGAACTATTTACATATAGTGGCCCCCCAAAATAGTTGTTTGCTTAAAATATCAAAGCATGTCATTTATTGTAAAGAAAGATGCACAAACATGCTTTTTAAAGGAGCAGTAACACCCAAAAATCTGATATGTCATCTCAGATGTGGTTGAGTTTGTTTCTTCATCAGATTTGGAGAAATGTCTCAGCAATGGATGCTCTGCAGTGAATGGGTGCCGTCAGAATGAGAGTCCAAACAGCTGATAAAAACATCACAATAATCCACACCACTCCAGTCCATCAGTTAACATCTGGAGAAGACAAAACCTGAAACAAATCCAGCATTAAGATGTTTTTAACTAAAATCTGAGTCCATAATCCATAATAACTCTTCCTCCAGTGAAAAAGTGTTCTGGTCTGAATCAGGAGAGAAATCTGCACAGATCAAGCAGCGTTTACAAGCCAAAACAGCTCGAAACAAATATGTGAGAGACAACAGGAGATGCACTTTTTCACTGGAGGAAGAGTTATTATGGATTATGGACTCAGATTTTAGTTAAAAACATCTTAATGCTGGATTTGTTTCAGCTTTTGTCTTCTCCAGATGTTAACTGATGGACTGGAGTGGTGTGGATTATTGTGATGTTTTTATCAGCTGTTTGGACTCTCATTCTGACGGCACCCATTCACTGCAGAGCGTCCATTGCTGAGACATTTCTCCAAATCTGATGAAGAAACAAACTCATCCTAATCTGGGATGACCTGAGGATGAGCACATTTCATATTTTCATTTTTGAGTGATCTTTTCCTTTAAGCTAAACATTTGGCAAAGTAAAGTTTGTCTGGTTTGAAATAAAGATTTTTGATTAAAATGCACAGATACAGACACTTTGATGTTTTTTCTAGTGATGGCTTAAAGTCCAAATACTTCAGGTGCTTTACAGTGTATAAAAAATCCAGTTTCTCCCACTGATTAGGAGTCCATTAGAAAAGTTCCCTCAATGCCATGTGAGTTGACAAAAACTGCTCAGGTTGATTCGATCCACTTGGGTGGACCAAGTGTTCACCCTTCAGTAAAGACGCATGAGATCCGGCTCGGGGATCTCTCCACGGTCCGGATGTGAAGATAATTGTCCTCCTGCACCGAAGGCACCTGCTCTCCCAAAAACTCTTCCGGAAACACTGCTGTCACAAACACAGAACCGTAAGCATGTGAGTTTCTGCAGTGCAATCATGCTGATTCATAGTATTTTTGACCTGTGCTGGCAAAATGAGTCGGAATGCGCACAGGCTAATTTTGAGCTACAGACAAAAAAAGTGAAAAATGTTCATTTTGGTCGAATTTCAGGTTTTCACAAAAATGAGTTCATTAGTGATCCCAATGCACTAAATAGTAATAAAACATCTAAAATGATCTTTATTTGTATGTTTTCTGAGAGGAGTACCTTTCTCTCTGCTTGCTTCTCGCTGCCGCTGACTCACAAATGAATCACGCACATAAAGGTGCTTCCGCCAGCGTGCGATCCCGATAAATTACACACAGAGTTACAATATTTAAGTAGGCTATTCACACAAACATGATCAGTTATGCCTTAAGTGAATGTTTGGGGAACTGTTGGGGAAAACCACTGGGCCCGTATTCTTAAAGATTCTGAGAATCCTCTCAGAGAGCTCCTAATTTGGCTTAAAAATTTCTAACTAGGAGTCTTAGCTTAAAAGTGATTCAGGACCAATCTGAAAGCAACTCTGAGCAAGGAAAAGACAAAAACCTTTATCTTAGTGAAGAGGCGGGGCTGACCCCATTGCTAGCTATGACACAGTCTTTTGAAGACTGTGATTGGTTGGTTGTCCAAGAAGGAAATAAAAGAGCGCTTTTAAGAGTAGGGTCTATTATAAGCCTTCACTTTGAAATTACAGGCGTAATTTTTCCTGTTTTACCATACTCTCTCTCTCTCATACACACACACACACATTATACATGTATATATATATTCTTTATTTTTTATTCACCATGCTGTTATACTTAACATATTTTATAGGAAATGAACAGCGACACAATAAGCTTCTGAAAGTGCTGTAATTGTTTGTGATCTCTTTGCTTGTAGAAGGTTGTGACAGACCCAAATCATCACTGCTGCATAGTTGCTTTTTTCCAGTTCTCAAATATGTTAATGTAGTTAATGTAGTAATTACTTCTATTTCTGCGCGGTGTCAGAGATGTTAGCATGTCTCTAATAAGATCAATCTAATGCACGATCTAATGTGTAGCGTCTTATTAACTCTCTGTCATGCATTGTGTGCAACACATTTCTTCTCCCTCTTTATGTTTCGTTCATTTTCTCCACTGCTAAAGAAACTCTTAAGCCTCTTAAAAGTCCTCGTCCGTACTCCTACAATTTCGGAACTTAAGACCTCTTTTAAGGGTTAAGATGCTTTCTGAATTACTTTCTTTACTAGGATCTTTTCTTTAATTCTAAGAGGAAACACCCACATTTCTAAGAATTTTCTTAGAATTTTGTTACTAGGAGCAATCTTAGCACTAAAATTTTTCATGAATACAGGCCCTGATGTGTAACATTATATTAGATTATTATATTAGTACAGTAGGTCTTAATATATAGGCCTTCTGTCTCATTAATGTTAAGTAAAGATCATGCTCCATGAAGATATTTTGTAAATTTCTTACTGTAAATATATCAAAACTTCATTTTTGATTAGTAATACACATTGCTAAGAACTTCATTTGAACAACTTTAAAGGTGATTTTCTCAACATTTAGATTTTTTTGCACCCTCAGATTCCAGATTTTCAAATATTGTCCTGTCCTAACAAACCATACATCAATGGAAAGCTTATTTATTCAGCTTTCGGCAATTTCAGCAATTTCAAAAAATTGACCTTTATGACTGGTTTTGTGGTCCAGGGTCACATTTTATCTTTGTTATTATAAATAAGAACAGGTGCAAAAAACAAACAAAAAACAGTAGAACAAATATAAGAAAGAAACAAATAGTGCAATACTTTTTTCCATTTGACGTCTAAACAAAAGCATTAAAGTAAGTAAAACAAATAAATGAAAAAAAATCATTTTAGTGTTCGTTACAAATAAATTGATTATTAAAACTACAAAAGCAGTTCAATCAAGGGCAGCGATCTTTTCTTTTATTGTTAGATTAATATCCTAATCATTTTTGGCATAAAAGAAAAATGGATGATTTTGACCCAAACAATGTATTTTTGGCTATTGCTACAAATATACCTGTGCTACATTATTGTGATTATTAATATAGTAATGATCATTAAGAAAAGAACTGGAGGAAAATATGCACCATTGCTAGGTGATTTTGTTTTGGAACATTCTGAAAACTTTAACTCGGTTTTTGTCAGAATAGACTTTGCTGACTATATCGACTTCAAATGGGTGTCTCAGTCATTTTTTATCTGATTCCAACAAATCATATATAATAATTTGAAGGTCTTTTAATGGAGAATGTGAAAATAATAATAAATCATTTGTGAAAATTTGCTCATTGTGACTCATTTTGCCAGCACAGGTCACATTTGTCTGTGTGTTTACCAGAGATGCCTGACAGAGTTCTGTTCAGCAGGTCCAGCTCTGGCTGAGACGCATCTGAGGAGCCAAGATTGTCCTCAAACATGGGCATCTGCATCATGGAACAGGCAGTAATATGTTTGGCAGCCTGTGGTGAGTCACCGAAAGAGAACGCAGTCTGGGCATCAGCAGAGAAACCTGATGGGTGTTCATGCAAAAAAACATTACGCCATTTGATTATTCACAACACCAAACAACATTACAATCTAACGGCTGTAGTTTAACCACTGCGTCCTTCATTTAAGATTCCAGGCTTGAACTATGTTTCCTCAGGGCGACCTTTGAGCTTGGGGAAACTTTACACGATCTGTATGATGAGATTAGACGTGTATTAGATGGATCTATTTTTGACTCCGCCTGACAGACTGCCATCTGTTGCTCTAAGAGTGGAAGGACCAATCTGTGAATCATTCAGTGCTGATCGGTTTGTTCTCCGCTTACAGTCACGTCTTAAATATGCATTCTGCATCTGCACATATGGAATATATTAAATGTGCTTATATATAATGCTGGACGCCACACAGATGTGCTGCCTATTAGTGTTGCTAGGGTGGTGTTATCTGGTTGCTAGGACGGAAACTAGGCTTTTTTTGCTGCAAGAATCATCTAAGTAAATATGAAAAATGCAGTATAGTTTAGGGTGATTGTCACAAACCTGTAATGAGAAGCATTTACCAACAAGCTTTCCTGTGATTTTCAGTCAGCATAAAAGTTTCAAAATAAAAGAATTAAGACATCAAAAAACATTAATATTGTTATTTTATAGTTGCAATCTAAAAAAATGTAATTGGTTTCTTTCTGTCTTTCTTTATAATTATGCTTTTTTCTCTATTAAATTAATTATGTTGCTGTAGTTGTAAAGGTTGCTTTACAAAGTTTGTGCAAAAAGTTTTATTGTTTAACATTTGAAAATAAAGCAGTTAAGACATCCATGAACAGTAATACTGTAATTGTACAGATCTAATGTAAAATTAATTTTAGTATTTGTATTAATAATAATAATAATAATATTTTTATTTTGTTTGTATAGTAAAATATTACAATAGTATTATTTCACTGTAATATTGTCGTGGTACAGTAGTAATATTTCCTATTTAGTTTTTAAATAATTTTTGTCTTTTTATTTAAGAGTTATAATACTACTACTACTCTTACCGCTAAAAATAGTATCATTTATTTATTTATTTATTTAATCATCATATTGATATCGAATCACAAAATTTTGGGCAGTATCTTTTTTTTTTTCAATTTTTAATTTCATTTCAAATTTTAATTTGCAATTTGATCAGAAAAATTGCAATTTATTTATTTTTTCTTATATCATGCAGCTCTAGTGTTCTATGCTTCTGTAGTTTTTGTAAACAAGTTGCTTTACAAAGTTTGTGCAAAAACTTGCAAATATCTTGGTCTCTAGAGATCATTAGTATTTCCAAAACATCTTAATATTTAAGTACAATTAAATGTAGGAACTTAATTTGAGGAAGATTTTCACACAGTAACCAACCATACTTTAATGTGCAATATCATTGTATTTTTTTAGATGAAAAAGATAAGGATATAAAAGAAAACAGGGAGGTACTGTCAGGGTGGGATGTCCTGGGATGGCTGGAGTATCTGTGGTGAGATGGCAGGGGTACTGAAGGACCGGAGGACATCTGATGCAACACAGGAACCCTAAACCTGAGAGATGAAACGCTTTACTATAACAAACCATGTATCTGTATTAAACCTAGGCAGCAAAGGTTTGGTGCATTTTAAAGAAATACAGTAGTTCAGACAAAAATGGAAATTGTCATAAACACATATAATGAATAAATTATGGTGCTTTGTTATTGTTGTTGTTGTTTTTTTGGTTCTTGACAGCAATCCACTTTCACTGAAAATAAATCAAATCAAGTCACCTTTGTTTCTGCAGCACTTTATACAGTACAGACTGTTTCAAACCAGCTAATAAACTGGAAAATAACAGTATTAATAATACAAACTTTATTAAATTTGAGACAAATTCAATTTGTGTCAATATTCAGATCAATTTGATTCAGTGTTGTGTCAGTTTGGTTCAATAAGAGTTTCAAAGTTGCAAAATTAGGAAACTAATTCATTTGGCGAGGAACCCAAATCCCATCAGGTGACAGAAATGGAAAAAAACAGGCTTAGTTGGAGAACTGGCCTAAATTAACGAACACTGTGTGATTTATGATTCTAGACTGCATCTCCAGTCAGATTTGTGGATTGATACTATTTTTGCATCCAGCTCTGAAATAAGAGCGTGAACATTTCATTTGAACAAGTATGGGTTGACAACGAGTAATTTTGCCTGAATTGTACCTTTAAAGGTCATGAAATGCATTTTTAAGTTTCCTGAGGTGCACTTATAATCTCAGTATGTGTTTTTCCCATCAAAAACAGTCATAATTTAGATATAAATGGTGATTTTCTGCCCTGAATCTATCTCTTATTCGAAGGCTCTGCTGGAAGGAGCGTGTCTGCTGTCAGACTTCAAATGAAATGCCCGCTGCTATGATTGGCTCACATCTTTTCATATGAAATGAGCATTACGTGCAGAACTCTCTGAAAACATTTACTGTTTTTACTCTAACAGCCACCAAGATGAACTAGTGATTCATTTGGAGCTTGAGTCTGTGCATTAATGATTAATTTGGAGCCTGAGTCTGCACAGTAGTGATTCATTTGGATCCTGATTCTGTGTGGTAGTGATTCATTTTGAGCCTGGGTCTGTGCAGTAGTGATTCATTTGGATCCTGATTCTGTGTGGTAGTGATTCATTTGGAGCCTGAGTCTGTGCAGTAGTGATTCATTTGGAGCCTGAGTCTGTGCAGTAGTGATTCATTTGGAGCCTGAGTCTGTGCAGTAGTGATTCATTTGGAGCCTGAGTCTGTGCAGTAGTGATTCATTTGGAGCCTGAGTCTGTGCAGTAGTGATTCATTTAGATCCTGAGTCTGCGTAGTAATGATTCATTTGGAGCGTGAGTCTGTGCACTAGTGATTCATTTGGATCCAAAGTATGTGCAGTAGTGATTCATTTGGATCCCGAGTCTGCGCAGTAGTGATTCATTTGGAGCCTGGGTCTGTGCAGTAGTGATTCATTTGGAGCCTGGGTCTGTGCAGTAATGATTCATTTGGAGCCTGAGTCTGTGCACTAGTGATTCATTTGGATCCAAAGTATGTGCAGTAGTGATTCATTTGGATCCCGAGTCTGCGCAGTAGTGATTCATTTGGAGCCTGGGTCTGTGCAGTAGTGATTCATTTGGAGCCTGGGTCTGTGCAGTAGTGATTCATTTGGATCCTGATTCTGTGTGGTAGTGATTCATTTGGAGCGTGAGTCTGTGCACTAGTGATTCATTTGGATCCAAAGTATGTGCAGTAGTGATTCATTTGGATCCCGAGTCTGCGCAGTAGTGATTCATTTGGAGCCTGGGTCTGCGCAGTAGTGATTCATTTGGAGCCCGAGTCCATGCAGTAGTGATTAAAAAAAAAAGTTTGCGTCCAGCTTCCTCTGAAATAACAGCATGAACATTCTACTAAACACTTCATTTGATGTTTAAACCGAGTAATTGTACCTTTGAAGTTCAAGCATATTGATTCATAATTTTCAAATGTGTGATTTAGTTTGCAGTGACATCAACTGCACTCTTTCAGCGCTCCGTTTCTAACAGGCGTTCAAAGCAGCATTGTGTTTATTCCTGGATGTAAAAAGTGCATCAGAACAGTGGCACAGGAACAGACGAACTGCTTTTAACAGAGAATCTGGGGTCAGAGGTATTTCACAACTGATTAAGCACAAAGCGAGGCAATTATTGCCTGGGTATTTCTTGCATTTTATGATTCTCTTATTGAATTCCTGCTGCTCTCTGCTCGGTGGCTAAAGCGGGACCAATGAAGCAGAGCGGGTCTCGATCCCACAAGCCGACTGTGTTCCTTGGATCCTGCGGCGCACGGCGTGCCTACCACCAATCGCGAGCGGCGAGAAGCCATGCGCATCTGCTTCCAGAAAGGCAGAAAGGGTTCCTCTCTGTGCCTTTGAAGTGGAGGAATGGGCATCCAAAAATATAAACCTCTTGCCACAGCAGACGTGTAAAACACACAAAAGCGCAGCGGAGCCTTTCAGCAGAGAAAAGCCTGCTTTATTTGAATCAGATTATTGCGACTACGAACTCGCAGCCATAAAGCCATGACAACCAGGAACGCATTTGTCGCAGAACAGAGAGAAAGAAAAGAGGCTTTTGAATCGGTCACAGCGATTCAGGGAAACACCGAATGAATGTCAACTAGACAGTGATTCAGTTTGTGGCAACTTAACTCGATTGAGCTTCGACCAAAACATCGCGATAGGATAAAAACATACGGCGTTATTAGACTCGATTCATCAAGCTTGAAAGGAGCGTCACAGACACTGGCACATAGAAGTGATGCCAGCTTGGTGTCTTTCAGCGCTCTGATCTTTGAGTGAATACAAATGTACCTTCATTTTCTCCAGTCATAGATGCATGAACGACCGTCTTTTCTCCTTTTTCATTTCTTTCAGACTTGGAGTGAACTCGCTCGCAATTTTGAGCCCAGCAGGGACGTTGCAGAGGAAAGAGGCTGCTGGGATTCTCAGGGATCTGTATCTCTCGCACTCATTTGTCATAACGACAGCGAGGAAATCGAATCTAGTTATTGTTTCCTTCAAAATGAGCAGATTATTACTCAGTTTCTAAGTTAAATGAGTAAAATCTAGATCTGTAATATGTTTTTGTGAATATTTCACTTATACTGAAAAAGCTTGCTTGATGTTCAACTTTATTTACTCTCTTAATTCATCAGTGCATGCTATTCTAAAAAAACAAACCTTTCATCCAGCATTATCTTTAAAACTACTAAAACCATAAAAAAGTGTTACTTAAATGTTTTATCTAGTAGGTGTTTATCTGTTAAAGGGGTAAATCTATGGAATAAATGTGATAAGGAACTAAAAGTATGTAATTCACCTTGCCATTTTAAGAAAATGTATAAAAATAAGGTGATAAATAATTATATGACTCAGTATAAATAAAATGTGGTTGTATTGTTAAAATTTTTTTTTGAAGTAATAGCTGGAGTGTGTATTTTTATGTTTGTTTTGAATTATGTTTGTACATTTTGGGTAAAGTTTTTGTTATATTGTTTATTTTGTGTTATTTAATTTAGTGAAAAGTGTCGCCCATTCAGTTAATTATGTATAAAGGGTAGGCATAATATCTATGTATTTTCTTTATTTTGTGAAAATTTGTTTGTGAGGACTGGAATAAAATGATTATTGATGATTGATGATAACTGAAATAAAAAATGTATTAAAAAAAAAAACTTTAAAAATTTTAATAAAAAATTAACTTATTTTATTTCAACTAGTTTCCAAAGTGACATCTCTAAAATAACTAAAACTAAATAAACTAAAAATAAATACTATCTAGACAAAAATATAAATAAATAAATAAATAAAAATAACAAAAAACACAACAAAACTGCTAAAACTTTAACTAAAATTATAGTTAAAACAGAATCTAAAAATAAAATCTAATAGAAAATATTAACAAAAAATCAATAGTATATATGTGATACTAAAATAATACTGGTTTCATCGAATTTGAATATTTTTATGTAAGGCAGCACAGATAGGGAAAATGAATCTTAAAGTTGTGATGAAATGGAAGTAGCGACAAATCTTTTCTTCTGTATTTTCATGAATGTCCAAGTAATGTATTTTTGAAAAAATAATAATGTAGGACGGAACTTGGTTCTATCTGTCGGTTGCTGATTGGAAGTTGAGATGTGGGCGTGGCTCTCAAAAGACCTTGCATGGGTGGAGCTTAAGAGCAATTATTGGAGAAAACCAGCATACAGGTACATCTCAGAAAATTAGAATATGGTGAAAAAGTTCATTTTTTCTTGTAACTTATTTCAAAAAGTGAAACTTTCATATATTTTAGATTCATTACATGTAAAGTAAAACACTTCAAAAAAAATTTGTTTTAATTTTGATGATTAGAGCTTACAGCTCATGAAAGTCAAAAATCAGTATCTCAAAATATTAGAATATTTACATTTGAGTTTCAATTAATGACCATCCCTACAGTATATATTCTGGGTATCTCTTGTTCTTTGAAACCACAATAATGGATAAGACTGCTGACTTGGCAATGATCCAGAAGACGAACACTGACGCCCTCCACAAAGAGGGTAAGTCACAGAGGGTCATTACTGAAAGGTGTGGCTGTTTACAGAGTGCTGTATCAAAGCATATTAAACGCAAAGTTGACTGGAAGGAAGAATTTGGGTAGGAAAAGGTGCACAAGCAACAGGGATGACCGCAAGCTTGATAATACTGTCAAGCAAAGCTGATTCAAACATTTGGGAGAGCTTCACAAGGCGTGAACTGAAGCTGGAGTCAGTGTATCAAGAGTCACCACGCTCAGACGTCTACAGGAAAAGGGCTACCAAGCCACTTCTGAACCAGAGACAACGTCAGCAGCGTCTTACCCGGGCTGTGGAGAAAAAGAACTGGACTGTTGCTCAACTGTCCTCTTTTCAGATGAAAGTAAATTTTGCATTTCATTTGGAAATCAAGGTCTGGAGTCTGGAGGAAGACTGGAGAGGCACAGAATCCAAGCTGCTTGAAGTCCAGTGTGAAGTTTCTGAAGTCAGGGATGATTTGGGGTGCTGTGACGTCTGCTGGTGTTGGTCCACTGTGTTTTATCAAGTCCAAAGTCAATGCAGCCGTCTACCAGGAGATTTTGGAGCACTTTATGCTTCCATCTGCTGACAAGCTTTATGGAGATGCTGATTTCCTTTTCCAGCAGGACTTTAGCACCTGTCCACACTGCCAAAACCACTTCCAAGTGCTTTGCTGACCATGGTGTTACTGTGCTTGATTGGCCAGCCAACATGCCTGACCTGAACCCCATATGGAATCTATGGGATATTTTCAAGAGAAAGATGAGAAACAGTGGATCCAACAATCCAGACGAGCTGAAGCTCAATAGTGCCTCAGCAGAGCCACAGGCTGATCATCTCCATGCCACTCCTCACTGATGCTGAGCCCCGACCAAGTATTGAGTGCAGAAATCAACACACTTTAAACAACTTGAACTTTTCTTTTTTGCAAATCCTTTTTTTGATTGATCTTAGGAAATATTCTAATATTTTGAGATACTTTTTTTTGACTTTCATGAGCTGTAAACTCTAATCATCAAGATTTAAAAAAAAAAAAAAAAAACTTTTGAAGTTTTTACTTTACATGTAATGAATCTAAAATATATGAAAGTTTCACTTTTTGAAATAAGTTACAAAAAAAGTTCATTACTTTTTCACCATATTCTAATTTTCTGAGATGTACCTGTACATCAGCAGAGACAAGATCCAGTTCTGACATTCTGATGAAACATTACAAACTCAAAACACTTTTTTTTAAAAAAATTAAACGAGCATGGATGAATTGTTCAGAATGAGAGCAATACATTTAGAAAATATATAGGGTGAATTAACTTTTGAGCAGTAATATTATAGCTGCATCCAGTCAAAATCCTCGTGAATAAAATCAAGTTCTGCCATATGTTACTTCCCACCCAATATTCTTTTTCGATTTCACAGAAGTTAAATGCTGTAACTCGTGCATTTTGAAACGTTTGGTGTCATTCATTGAAAACGGATCATGTTTTTCTACCTGTTGTTCAGCTGCATGTGGGCTCTGTTTGGGGTCTGAAGGCTCTGCAGGGTCTGTGGAGCGGCTGGGATCTGCATCGGACTCTGCAGGGTGTTCGTTTGGCTGGGCTGGTTCAGGGTGAAAACTTGCACATTGACAGAAGACAAAACAGTAAAACCATGGCAAGATTAGATGTCATTAGCCATCACTAAAATGAAAAACAACTAAAAAAACACACCGAAATCTTCTTAGGGCCCGTTTACACAGAATGCATTTTTGCATTACACTGTGCTGCTTTTCCAATGTTTTTCTGTGAAAACATGCACTAGAATGATGTATTTGACCGCTGCGTTTGCATCTTTTTGCACTGTTCTAAAATCACTGTTAGTTAAAAGAATTTCATTTAAAAAAAACATGCGTCTAGGCATTGCTTTTACCCATGTTTCATGTTTTTAAGGCAAGATACAAGTAAATAGGGTAAAAAAAAAAAGATGAACTAATAGATATCACCATACTTGCCCAATTTAAAGATTTTTTGCACTACAAGTATTATAAAATGTTATTTTTAAATAAGCAAATAGGGCATCTAATTAAATATGCAGTAATTTGCATGCATTTCCAGAACAGAGATCTAAATACAGATTCAAAATTCTTGTTTGATTTTGTTGATATATTGAATCAATATATATCTTTTTATCACTCCACAAATCAGAAAATACCTTCAACAGACAGAAAACAAACATGTTTTTAGGACTGAAATGTTGTATAATTCTGTGTGGACGAAATACGAACAAACCTTCAGAATACAGAGAAGAATAAATCTGTAAAGTTTGGTGTTTGTAAGAGAAAAAACTCTTTAGAGATATAAATTGGAATTGAAATACAGACACAAACAGATAAAGTGCAATGAAATAAACACTCAAAAGTGTATTCTGGATGTTTCCTCTCCACTAGTCTGAAAGAAGAGACATGATATGAAAGCAAAATATCCTAAAATCTCAACATTGACCAGTGCATGAAACACGTTTCTGCTTGTAGCATCTCGGCTTAAACGTAAAAATACTGTGTGAACGGACCCTCGTGCTGTTCTAAGTGTTTCGTACCAGTATAGGGATCATTAGTGGGTGACTGGTGCTTGGTCCCAATCAGGTCCAGTGGTGCGAGGCTGTGCTGCAGCGGCTGAACCGTCAAACACTCAGAGAGTCCGTCCTGAAGGAGATCTGTGCTGCGTCTCATCTACATCACATCAAACACAGTCACGTTCAGCACAACACTTCATCTCCTGCCCTCAAATCAACATGAAACGCTTTCACAACTGATTCAGAGGGATTGAGGCTGGATTTTACGGTAACACTTCACTTAAAGCCTTTATATATAATGCATTATGAAAGTAGTTTTAATGCATTATGCCTTGTAATGCACCTTCTATTGCACTGTATGATCATATATATATAGAAAATATAATGCATTAAAACATGACAAAGAAACCATCAAATATAAAATTCATTCATTACAATAATTTATGAAATGATATAATGCATTACAACATACATTATGAATACCTTTATAAAGCATTATACATAAATGCTTTAAATGTTACCAGTTTTATCAATGAGAAACTGATTGGGCTGTGAAACGTTGTCATAAATTACACTGTAAAAATGATTTTTTTAAAGTTGTCAAAAGTACATTTTTAAGAAAATACTATTTCAGTCTTTCTACCTAAAAATCTCAGATTTAATTCTGCGTTACTTGCCCTTTCCATGTAATTATCTGTGAAATTTAAATGCGATTTCTGTGTGAATATTGTTTCTAAAAAATCCAATTTTTCATGCATCAGTTAGGATATAGAACTGAAAGTAAATGTTATGCTTAAATATCTATTTTGCAGCTTAGATCATTTAAAAAAAACCCATTAAATGATATATTTGAAATAACATGCACCAATGAATCGTTCACAATAAGACCAAAAAACAAATGATGCCCAATTTGATTTCATGCTGACTTAAGTACTGCATTTACTTTCTAAATGATATTAAAGCAAATAGATGACAACAAGTAGCTCGGATAATTGGGTTCTAATCTTTTGCTTAATTGAGCTGAATGTACAGTAATTAATCATGAGCATATGGTTTAATATCACAGCTTAAAATATCGCTGCGTTTGGAGCTCTCGACCTGCGTGATTATATTTAGCGCATCTAATAATACAGCATATTCTGAGTAATTCATAATAATCACAGGTGAGAATGAAATGAACGTATACACACTGGACAGATCGTGTACAAGCAGAGGCGCACTATTTTTTCTCTCCCAGAAACGTCTACCTGAGGAATCTGTATCTATGGTGATGTGACCTTTATTTTGTTCCTCTGTGATAATGAACGGCTCCTACACAAGCCTGCTAACAAGTTACAAGTTTAGAGACTTCGTTATCAACACCCCTCTTGACAAATGCTATGCATTTAGTCAGAAACTAACAACTCTGTGTTCGTTCTTTGTGAGACACTGCTTGTGTTGTACAGTTCACACAAAAACCTTCATGTCTTTCCAAACCTGTTTGCTTTTGTTTTTTTGTCTGTAGAACACAAAAGCATCATTTTTGAATTAACTAAGTAGAAAGATATGAAAGGACAAAAAACACCATTAAAAAAGAGAGTACTTCTTGAAAGAAGTCTCTTCTGCTCATCAGGGCTACATTTATTTGATCAAAAATACAGTAAAAATAGTGAAATATTTTTAGGATGTGAAATAGCTGTTTTCTATGTGAATATCTGTTAAACTGTAATTTATTTCTGTGATCAAAGCTGTATTTTCAGCATCATTACTCCAGTCTTCAGTGTCACATGATCTTCAGAAATCATTCTAATATGCTGATTTGCTGCTCAAGAAACATTTCTGATTATTATCAATGTTGAAAACAGTTGTGCTGCACAATATTTTTGTGGAAACTGTGATACATTTTATTTTTCAGAATTCACAGATGAACAGAAAGTTCAAAAGAATAGCATTTATTTGAAATAGAAATCTTGTATAACATTATAAATGTCTTTTGATCAATTTAATGCATCCTTGATGAATAAAATTATTATTTATTTCTCTTTTTTAAAAACGTATCACAACTTGTGATTGTGTATTACTATTTTCAACATAGATAATAATCAGAAATGTTTCTCAAGCAGCAAATCAGCATATTAGAATGATTTCTGAAGATCATGTGACACTGAAGACTGGAGTAATGATGCTGAAAAGTCAGATTTGATCACAGAAATAAATTACATTTTTACATGTACTTGCATAGAAAACAGCTATTTTAAACTGTAATAATATTTCACAATTTTTACTGCATTTTTAATCAAATAAATACAGCCTTGGTGAGCAGAAGAGACTTCTTTCAACCATCTTAATTACTCCAAACTTGTGACCATTAGTGCACCTTCCACGTCTTCTGAATCAAATGAAAGAAAATAAAAGAAAATTAAATGTATGCATGAAAAAACAGATCAGCTTCAGAGTTTGGAGACTTCTGCTTTCGTCTGACAAGTGTTTTGATGATTCTTGTACCTTCTTCCGGGCTTGCTGCTCCTTTAAGGAGTGTGATTTGACATGTTTGCGCAGAGAGCTGGGGTCTGTATAGCGCTTCCCGCAGCCCTGGATCTGACACGCATAGGGTTTCTGCAGAGACACAACCTGTTAGTGCACACCCTTGTTTGCAGGTGGGAGTGTTAAAGTGCGGATAGGTTCTGGAAACCGTTGTGCATGGCTTCATGAGGTTTTTGGGCTGCACTCACCGTATCGACATGTGTGCGCTGATGTTTTGCGCGATCGCTGGAGTTGCTGAAGGCCTTCTGACAGCCAAGGTGTTGACACACATAGGGTTTTTCACCTGTGTGGCTCCTCAGATGGATTTTCAGGTTCTCCAGACGGGAAAAGGCCTTCTGACAGCCCTCAAACTGAAGTTAGAGTTAAGATATGATATGATATAAAGGTTAGACATGTCAAAGTGAACAGCTGAACCTTCTCTCTGGACTACATGACACAGATTGACCAGGAGGGGTCAGTGTTTTGCTGCTCGTTTATGTCTCATCACAAGCTCTCATTACAGTGCTCTGATTGTAAATGAACAGATCCGATGCATAACTCTAGAGACTTTGATGCAATTTCCCTCAAATTTCATTCTTGGCTTCCAGTTGTGTGCCATTTCACGGTCCCTCGGCTTATTTTGTGCTGTCTTCATTAGATTAAACCAACACTATTCTCTGTGCAATTATTATTATGCATTATTAAATAAGCTAATTAAAAAGAAAAAATGTAGAAACAGTAGTAGGTGACATGTTTTCATCCGTTCTCCTGGATGATGATCTGTGGAGCTCAGTGTGAACTCAGCGGTCAGCTTAACGAGGCTTCATGCTTCCACGCTTAGTTTTCAGGAATGTGTCTAAAGGTGTATAATAGTTCATTCTTGATGATGTTTCCATTTTAGATGAGCATTTTCTGTGTGAAAACATCATCACGGGAGATGATATTAGGCAACTATAAGCTGTTGCCCTATATGGCCTATATAATGACAATGTCTATATATCATCACACACATACGCATTATTGCAATATTAATATACATAGTGTTTTAATGTTACAATTTTAGTATGCACTAAATGTATTTCTCCATTATGCATAACAAATATAATTTTATATATAATATCTAAAATATTAATCTTGATAATATTATTTATAATATATTTATATGTAATGTAAATATAAAATACATGTGATATGTGTGTAATATAAACGTGCGTGTATAATGTATGTGTATGCATATTTGTGTGTGTGTGTGTGTGTGTGTATTTTATTTTAGTAGGTAATCATTTATTCCGAAACCATGTATACATGGTTTCGGAATAAATGATTACCTACTAAAATCAAATCAAAAATATATAGACACAAATATACATACACATACATTATATATAATGTTATATATAAGTATTATAAAGAAATATACATGTAAATATTTTCTATATCGTATAAAATAATATTTGTTATGTGTAATGAAAAAAACATTACAGAAATATATTTTCTGGGTAAAAAAAAAAAAAAAAAAAATTATATATATATATATATATATATATATATATATATATGTACATGTGAGTTATGTATAATGAAAAAAATATAGAAATATTTATTGCACAGGTTGCAACATCAAAGGCTTGACTGTTTGCCTTAATTAAATGACATCACAGTGATTTTGCAGTGGCCTCATCTTGGAAGAATGTGACATTCCTGATCTTTGTCCTTTCTAATGTCTTGACAGAAATGCCAGAGATCACAGTCACGGATACCAGAAACCACTGAGCTGTGAACAAACGCCCTGACCTCATTTATTTTTCAGAAATATGGTTTCGGAATAAATGATTAGCTACTAAACTCATCAGAAAACCACTTCAAAAATAGCTAGAATTCCTTCGCTCAGAGCTCATCTTATATAAGAGGAATCTGTTGAAGGGTTGGACATTAACAGTGAGTTTTTGTCAGCATGTTTTGATTGCTTTATAATGAAGTGGTTATTTTAGTAGATATCAGTAGCAGTACTGTATGTGGGTGTCATTTAGAGACTTTAATCACAGAGCTCGTGTTGATTTTGATCTCAGTTGGATCTATATGCTAAAGGCTTAGCTGAATTTGGAGAACAAGAAGATCTGTACTTTCAGTTCTACTGGATTGTTTGCAGGCTTGTCACTAATGGAAGGAATTCTGTTCTTTTCCGCTTTTCTTTGCGTTGGCAGAGATGACGTTCACTCGTAATCTCAGCAGAGGAATTCTGCTCCACTCGGGCGTTTGGATGTGTTTAGGACTCGAGGTTTGTGCCTCGTTACATGCTGTTTGTTTGAGTGTCTGGGATCGGGATTAATCAGGATTGTTTCTAAAAGCGGCGGGAGAAAGACACGGTCGTTGTGCAGTTTCTTCACGTATTGCAATCTGTCATCTTTCCAAAATCCTTCCTGATCCAAACTTATAAATAATGATCTCAAACAAACATGAGTGATAGTAGGTGCTAACAGTGAATCCTAATTAGTGACGTTAATCACTATTGTGGTTAGAAAAATCCAAAAATAAACTTCAGTGTGTCCTGCAGCATGATTGATAGATAGATAGATAGATAGATAGATAGATAGATAGATAGATAGATAGATAGATAGATAGATAGATAGATAGATAGATGACATTATTAGTTGGGTAGATAGATGGATTCAAAGCTTGTTTCTGATCTTGTTCCTACAGAAGACGACTGATCAGGGAGCGTTTATCATGGACCCAAAGCCCCTAAG
>JAFVLL020000614.1:27500-50352 GCA_021397915.2 Tor tambroides
GGATGGATGGATGGATGGATAGATAGACAGATGGATAGACAGATGGATGGATGGATAGACAGATGGATAGACAGATGGATGGATGGATGGATGGATGAATGGACGGATGGATAGACAGATGGATGGATGGATGTGTGTGCGGCGGGTGTCTGATGTGCTGGGACTCTGTGATTGTTCAGGTCTTTATGCTGCAGTGACTCAGATCTGTTTCCCCGTCGACTGCATTCACTTGCGCTCAGAGACGCTGAAGAGTGTTTGTGTGTGATTCACTCCACAGATGCTTTACGCAGGAACACTCTTTGTGTCTGAGTTTTGTCTTTCTTTGTCTTTTCTTACGCTCACTGGAAAACCGTCCCAGCGCCATGGCAACAGCAGAGGCTCCGCTAATGAGTAAGTGTGCAGAGCTAAAGGTTGACCACAGGTATTTGTGTGCTACTAATGATTGATCAGCTCTGATCACTGCAGGAAACAAACACGCTCCTGAAGAAAATCACAACACCAGAGGACAAACATGCAGGCAGTTTATAGATTTCTTATAGATCATGATCTGATCAAACCCCTAACACTGTACAACCACAGCACCCTAGCAACCCCATAGCAATGTGTTACAGACACTAAGAACACCCTAGCAACCCCATAGCAATGTGTTACAGACACTAAGAACACCCTAGCAACTGCATAGCAACAGCCTTGCATTGCACACACAGTAAAAATGTTCTCATCAGCATCTTTGTTTATATGCATTTAAGATATTGCACATTTTCAGGGTTTCAGCTCAATTTTCATCATTTTGTATAAAATGTTGAATGAATGATACTTTGCAGGTTTTATGAAAGTCAAGTTAACTTTTACATCAATACATGATACATTAATATGGTCTCTAAATGTAAATGTAGAAAAGCTGATTAGCAACAGTTTGAAAATAGAATTCCAATAGATCTCCATCACTTTAATTCATTTTACAAAAGAAAAGCTTAACTAGATTATTGAGGTAACTTTTACTGAACTTCTGATTCTTGATTTGTGTAAATGTCTAAATATTCTTAAGTCAAGATACATTGAGAAGCAAAATGACATGATATATATTTGTTTTCTGAGAAATTGAATAAAATGAAGTTTTTTATTAAAATAAGAATAAATATTTGCCAATGGAGAAAAATCAACTTCATTGAAAAGGAAAACAAGTCTTCATTCCCCATCAGCAGATATTTATTCTTTTTTTAACCCTCGTCGTGTTCGCGTGACGGTCAAAATTGACTGATTTTTATTATTTTATTTTCAATTAAATGAATGTGCTATATTTTATTTTGGTAATGTTTTTTTATTTAATATTTTGTACTTTTAGGAGATTTTGTAGTACTAAATTGTATGTATAAACCATATATTACCCATTTAGCACTTTGAGCATAAACCTAAAAATTAAATTTCCAGTGTAAACTGTTGTAAATGTTCAATTCTAGGATCACAGACTTAAGTTTGGTCTCTTTTTAAAGAAGTGAATAAAATTGAAGAAAGAGTGAAAGGTTAAAAAAAAACGAACCAATTAAAAGTTATAAAAGTTTATATGTATTATTACGAAAAATGCACAAAAACCCTATTTTAAAATTTTGTATGAAATATATATTTACCAAAACATGTTTTACTCTAAAACTGCAAGAAAATCTAAACAAATTGTGTTCCAAATTTGAAGTTAGTATGATTTTGTTCAGGTGCAGTACCAAACGTTTCCACTAGATGAAATACTTTTCCAATTCGTTTCCAATGCAGTCATTTTTGACTGCGAATAGTACAAGTGTGACTCTTTTTTTCAGGACCATTTAACATTTATGAATCATGTCTATGACTTTTGTGTGTGTGTTCACATGGCAAGTGCTGAAAAACTTTACCAAGTTTCATAGCATTCCGCTGAAGTAAAACATTTTAAAAAACAAAATGTAACATTTTTCAGTCAAAAAGGACCAAACAGCATACTGTAAAAAAAATTCTGTAACATTTACGGTAAAAAACTGGCAGCTGTGGTTGCCAGAATTCTACCGTAAAAAATACGGTAACAACATTTTAGGTTTTATGGTTTTAACTCAAATTTACAGTTAAATACCGTAATTTCATTAACTGATATAATGTTAACATACCAACCTATTAAAGTACTGAAATCTGTTTTTTTCCTTTGAAATACACTGATAACCACCAAAAGCACATTAATTTAACAACATTAGATGTAACATACAACCCTAATAAACATAACTGATAAGAAAAAACAAAGAAGAAACAGTTATTTCAAAGAAAAAACATCATATTCAAACAAAATTTGAAATGCAAAGCAGGGAATTCTGGGAACGTCAGTTTAAGAGTTTTCCTTGTAAATTTTACAGGAACTTACCGTTAACCATTTAACAAGTTTTTACTGTAGCATTTTCACAGTTTTTTACCGTTAAAATCACAATCATTTTTACAGTGCACCTAAGGGTTAAGCATAAACTAACTTCATTTCTCAGAAAACAAGGCTTAATTTCTTCATTTTGCATTTCAAGTAAATGTACCTTGATTTAAGGATATTTAGATATTTGTACTAGAAAACAAATATCTAAACATTCTTAAGAAAAATACTGACAAAGATATTTATTTTTTTTGCAGTGTGTGCAACATTTAATGCCATGACTTTATGAATGTAAGACATTCTATGGAAGAGAACACACAAAGGTAAATCGCACAACATGAGGGTGAGTAAATGATGACCTTCATTTATGGCTGTACTATCCCTTTAAATATATTTGACTTTTTTATAGTGCATTCAAGCACCACTTGTTTATAAAAAAGGCCTGACTGCATCCAGCATGCTGTCCGTTTGATTGAAGCCTATGGCAGGATCCAGTCGTGTCTCTGCCAGAGCTTAAATGTGAGTCTTTTGTCCCTTTTTAATAACTGCATAATTGCACAAACTCCCATGTCAATTATCAAGGATAATCACTAATTAGCCGATGGCTGGAGTTAAAAGAGAGGAGAAAAACTCACAGATGAAGCATAATACAGCCTCTCCACAACAGCACAACTATACTGATTATATCGCCAGGGATTTTGTTCTTGTTGCTGTCTTAATGGTGATTATTAGCTAGTTTAAACCTTCAGAAGAGTCTCTCCTAAACAAAAAGACAGAGGCTTTTTCTCCACTAGAAATGCTATTAATGCTGCAGCAATAGACAAGCGATTCCCTGAAGCTCTGCAGTGTTGCAAAAATGAAATGCAAGAGATCTATGGATGCTGTCATCCTCCCGCACGCGTCTAAAACACAGACTTTTAACAAAGTGCTTGTTTGTGCACATCTCTTAATTACTCTAAATAAAGAAAGTTCCTTAATGGTTCTTTAATGATATTAAAAGTTCAATTTAGAAACCTTTTATTCTAGCATGGTTGGTGTTGGGAACACAATTGCAAAGAGAGAGTTGTTTTAAACAGTGCTGGCTTATGTATGGCTGTGTCTGCACATTACACTGAGATACTAGAAGATGCTTCACCTCTGAAGTACTGGAACTGAACCAGAAATGTGTTCAGCGGAGTAACAAAAGGATTCTGAAATGTGATTTAACATCGTTAGTCACTTACTTGTCAGTGATGAATGTCATATATCTGCACTGTCACTTCACCATCTGCTACTTTTATAGTATATTTACTATTTAAATAGTACTTAAATAGTGTTAGATATTATTTCTGATACATACACACACACACGCACACACACACACACAGAGAGAGAGATTGATAATTAACATATTTTACTGAGTAAGTAAAGGTTTTCATTAGTAGTTTTTATTTTAATATGTCTATACAGTTTTTATTAATTTTTATTTCAGTTTTGGTTATTTTAGTATTTCAAGTTAAAATTAAATTGAGAAATGTTGCCTTGGCAACAAGTTAAAAAATGCTAAATAAAATGTTTAAGTTTATAAAATTTTATTGTATCATTATATAGTATCATTGAGATACTAATATTTTTCTATAAATAATATTTAAATAAAAATAATATAATAATATAAATAAAAATATTTTCTATAAATAATATTTTCTAAAAATTTTTTAAATAAATTTGTTGTTTTATATTTTCCTTTCAGTTTTAAAGTTTTAGTAGTTTTGTTCATTTTGTAGGTTTTTTAAAAATATGTCTATATAGTTTTACATTTTTATTTCAGTGTGTTTAGTTATTTTAGTACTTTATGTTAAACTAAATAAAACTGAGAAATGTTGAAATGTTGCCTTAGCAACTAATTGAAATAAAAAGTTTGTTTTTTATATTTTATTGTATTCCAGTTAAGGTTTATATTATTTCCAGTTACAATTTGAAATGTTATTATTGTTATATTTCTTATAAATTACCTATATTTCGTATAAAATGTGTATTTTTACAAATATATATATATATATATATATATATATATATATATACACAGTATATATATATATAAATGTTTTTTATAAAAAGTTTTTTTGCTATATTGTTTTTTTGTATGTCTTTATTATATATTACATAACATTTGGTGTGTATATAAAATATTTGATTTTAAATTTTGTGTGTGTATATGCATGCATTATTATTTATTGCATGTATTTATTTTGTAGTCTGTGCTTGCACATATAGAGACTTTTTCCGATTTCAGCTTTACAGCTCTTTGGACTCACCGAGCATTTGTTGGGTTTCTCCCCGGAGTGCACCCTCATGTGGATGAGGAGCTTGTAGCGTGCGTTGAAAGGCTTGTGTTTGCGAGGACACCCGGCCCAGAAACAGGTGAAGTCCTCACCCTTGCGCTGGTCGACGTGGATCTTCTCGATGTGCTTGACCAGCTCCTCTCGCTGACCGTAAACAGCGCCGCAGTCCAGCCAGCGGCAGCAGTGTCCTCCGCTGATGTCCTCCTCCTCGTCCTCCTCCAGCATCGGGCAGAGCGTCGACGGAACGACCCTGAGGTTGTCTGAAGACGCCTGAGAGACTGCTGGGATATTTACATTTACATTTAGTCATTTAGTAGATGCATTTATCCAAAGCAACTTACAAATGAGGACAATGGAAGCAATCAAAACCAACAAAAGAGCAATAATATGCAAGTGCTATAACAAGTATACAACCATATATATATATATATATATATATATACAGACATACAGTTAAACAAAAAATGATTCAGACACCAGATATGATTTTTGATATTTTTTTACTAGTGGGTGCAGGACACTATAGTTGATTTATGTAAGTGAGGATAGCAAAATAAAGTAAACTGTGACATATTATACCCATAAATTCTTCACACAGTGGACTACCAGTAAAATTTATAAAAATTTGGGACCAAAAATTAATTTGACACTTTGACCTGATCATGTTTTGTTCCATACCTTTCTATCAAAGTTATCTGATATTATCAAGATCAATTTGTTCAGACACAGTTTAACTCTTGAGTTCTTGTCATATTTTATTACCATTTTCTAAACTATAGCCAATAAATTTGTCAGAATAAATTTTGGTTTGACTGTATATATATATATATATAAAATAAAGGTTCTTTATTGGCATCAATGGTTCCACAAAGAACCTTTACAATCCTTGGAACCTTTTCACTCCACAAAAGGTTCTTTAGATTATTAAAATATTCTTCACACTAAGAAAAAATGGTTCTTTTAAGAACTGTTCACTGAAAGGTTCTTTGGGGAACCAAAACTGGTTCTTCTATGGCATCACTGTGAAAACCCCCTTTTGGAATATTGTATATAATATATATATTAAAAAAAACAAGTAGATAGAATAGAGAAAGCTAGTGTTAGAGTTTTTTTTACAAGAAAAACAAGCAGAAAACAAATAGAGAGTGCAAGTAATAGCGGGTCAAGTGTTTTTTTAAAAAAATAGAATAAAATAGGTAAAACAGAATTAAAATAGAGAGTGCTAGAGTTAGAGGTTCAAATAAAGATGGAAGAGATGTGTTTTTAGGGAACCTCTCAGATGGGCGTTATAAGGCGGTGGAGGTCCTCTGGGGGGACTGGGCATCCTGGTAATGGCAGCCAGCTCAAACTGAAGCTGTACTGAAGGCGAAAGGCTGTTTTTTGGCTCCTGTCCAGGTAGAAGTTGGTGCTCCACCACTAAATTGGTGAATCGGTCTTCCAGCTGCGTTGCCTCTAATTGCTGCATTCGGAAACTCTCTGTGGCGCCAGAGAGCGTCTGAATTGACTTGTCTTTGGTGATGAGTTTGCCTGGGTTGGGATCAAGGTTATTTTTGTAAACAAAAACTAAGACAAAAACGACTGATCAAAAATATTTTGATAAACTGAAATAAAATACATTTTATTTTGCTCCGAGCAGTAGGCCTACTTCACGAAACACCCAACCCGTTATCCGACAACAGCACTAATTTAATTCTGTACCCGACCCTTTTGACATATGCACCGCACCTGCATTAAAGGGATAGTTCACCCAAAAATGAAAATTCTGTCATCATTTACTCACCCTCAAGTGTTTCCAAACCTGTATGAATTTCTTTGTTCTGCTGAATACAAAGGAGGATATTTTGAAGAAAGTTTGTAACCAGGCTGTTTTGGGGCACCATTGACTTCCATAGTAGGAAAAAAAATACTATGGAAGTCAATGGTGCCCCAGAACTGCTCTGTTTCCCACATTCTTCAGAATATCCTCCTTTGTGTTTGGCAGAACAAAGACATTCATACAGGTTTGGAACTACTTGAGGGTGAGTAAATGATGACAGAATTTTCATTTTTGGGTGAACTATCTCTTTAAATCTAGGCTACTGCATCGGGTAGGCAACATTATTTATTTTCTCATGCAACACAAGCAATCAAACCAAAATAGGCATTCTAAGTTGGTGCTTTGAAGAAAATAGACAAGCAGCGAAACAGAAAAAAAGATAATGTGCATCCTTACTGTAAACAATAAAAACTTTTGCCTACATCTTGTCGAACTCGGGTTGATCAAGTCAAGAAGCACAGGCTTTACCATCTACACCACTGGAACTGATGTTTAACAAGCGTTTTTTGTAATGTTGACCAGTGTTGGGGGTAACGCATTACAAGTAACTTGAGTTACATAATCAGATTACCTTTTTCAAGTAACTAGTAAGGTAATGCATTACTATTTAATTTACAGCAAAATATCTGAGTTACTTTTTCAAATAAGTAACGCCATTTACTTTGTTTTCCCATGTATTGACTGACAGCTCTCCTGTTCCCATGTTGAGAAAAAATTTGCAGTAAGTATGAACTAAATATGAACATGCATTTACTCATCTCACCCGTACAAAAGCAGAATTAGTATTCCTCAAAATGAATAAAAACTGAAATGCAGAATATGATGCAAACCTGCAATAATATGTTAATAATATGTTAATAACTGAATTTACATTTCCTTCAGCCTGAGGCTTAAGCATTTCACTTTTGGTGTGAAAGGGCTTTTTTATATTAAAAACATACAAGTAAGCCCAGTCCAGATGAGAAAAAGTAACACAAAAGTAACATAATGCATTACGTTCCATAAAAAGTAACTAAGTAATGCAAGCAGTTACTTTTTTTAGGCAGTAACTCAATATTGTAATGCATTACTTTTAAAGCAAGGTGAATAGGGTAAAAAAATTAAATAATAGTTATTGCCTTCCTTACCCAGTTGATTGATTACATTGATAATTGCAAACATTTTTTGTATTACATGTTACTAACATTTTAGAAAACTTGTAATACAAAAAATGTTTGGTTTATGGTAGGTTTAAATATGCAAATAAGTCATTATTTAGTGAAATATGCACTAATTTGCATAAAATTCTAGTACAAAAATCTGAACACTGGATGAAGTCCGTTTCAAAATTCTTTTGAATTCAATTTTTTTTTTTTGACATATTAAGAGTCAAATGTTTTTACAGAGGGAATTTTGGGTATCTCATTTTTGTCACTCCATAATTCAGAAAACACTTAGAACAGACAGAAAACAGTATATTTTCACAGTTTTGGGGGGAATAAAATGTTGTATATAATCAAGCAAATTATATATGAACAAATCCCTCTGTAAAAACCTTCAGGATATAGACTATAGGAATAAAAATGTAAAGTCTGGTGTGTGTAAGTGCTACTGAAGTGGAGATTTATGGCTCAGCGTAGGAAAAAAAAACGGCCTTTAAAAATATATATTGAAAACTATTGACACAAATAGATAAAGTGCTATAAAAGAAACACTTAACAGTATCTTTTGGATGTTTTCTTTCCACTGGTCTGAAAAAAAAAACACTTTATGAAACCCCAAAACCTCAAACTTGACATGTGCATGAAAAAACAGTGTTTTTGCCTGCAATGTCTGCCCTTAAAAGTAACTTTCCCCAACACTGATGTTGACGACCCCAATCACACACTGGTGGGTGGAGTTAGTGTAAATAGCCTCTGCCAACACGGTAAATAGACACTCTGTAAAATAAAGCAAATTTAAAAATGCAAAACTATAATAACCTTGGTTGGGATGAGGGATGCAGCTGCCTCTGATGCCCAGCAGGTGTCCACAAACATCGGACTGCAGAGGAGAAGGAGTGGGCCGTGAAGCCGGAGACGTTCGAGAACCGATGATATACGCAACCAAAGATGTGGGCGAGGTTCGGATGATGGAGTTGAGGTCGAGGCCGATGCCGTCTGAGAAAGGAGACAAGGACAGCGCTCTTTTTTTGGAGCGGGCTGAGAGGCTGTCCTCCTTGAAGAGATAATGCGGTAGAGATGTGGGGTTGGAGACAGACTGGGGAATGAGATTGGGATCAGCTGCTTCTGAAGTCTGGTTGGACGCCTGCTGAGGCCCTAAAGGAGGCAGAACGCGATAACCGTAGGGCCAGTCCAGCTTACTGCTGCGAATCGACTGCGTTTCTGCGATGCTGAGGGTGGTCGAGGCCAGAGATTCTCTGGACAGCAAAGACCTGCAATCAATGACCCAAAAAATTACAAAACGTCTATCACAGACCTTACTCTACCAGTCAAAGGTTTTTGATCAGTAAGATTTTTAATGTTTTTTAAAGACTGCTCATCAAGCCTGTATTTATTTGATCCAAAGTACAGCAACAACAGTAAAATTCTGAAATATTTTTACTATTTAAAATAACTGTTTTCTATTTGAATGTGTTTTGAAGTTTAATTTATTCCTGTGATTTCAAAGCTGAATTTTCAGCATCATTACTCCAATCACATGATCCTTTAGAAATCGTTCTAATATTCTGAATTGCTGCTCAAAAAACATTTATTATTATTATTACTATGTTGAAAACAGCTGAGTAGATTTTTTTCAGGTTTCTTTGATGAATAGAAAGTTCAGAAGAACAGCATTTATCTGAAATAGAAATCTTTTATAACATTGTAAATGTCTTTATCGTCACTTTTTGATCAATTTAAAGCATCCTTGCTAAATAAAAGTATTAATTTCTATAATCCCCATGTCAAAAAAAAAAAATTGTGACTCCAAGCTTTTGAATGGTATAGTGTATAATTTTACAAAAGCTTTTATTTCAGATAAATGCTGATCTTCGGATCTTTCTATTCATCAAAGAATCCTGAAAATGTACTCAACTGTTTTATATATGTACAATAATAATAATAAATGTTTGTTGAGCAGCAAATCAGCATATTAGAATGATTTCTGAAGGATCATGTGACACCGAAGACTGGAAATAGTAAAAATATTTCAAAGATTTGGATCAAATAAATGCAGGCTTGTTGAGCAGAAGAGACTTCTTTAAAAACATTAAAAATCTTACTGTTTAAAAACTTTTGACTGGTATTCATGAATTCATGAAAATCTCGTCTTACGGGTTTCGATGTCAGGAATGAAAAACACTACAAATGACTTTCTGTCTACTTTGAGAATATCCCAGTCACTCTTTTCCATTCATTTAAATAGGACCGTGGCTCTCAAGCTCCAAAATCAAGTTCATAACAGTAGTCTACACAATTCCCAAGTCTATATTAAAGCCATTTAAGTGTTATTCACTGAAAAATCCTCCACTTTAGCTCCCAAATTGGTGCCATTACACACAGTATGCTGTGTCAGGTTTGACCCAGATAACAAATTTAGCTAATAAAAACTGAAATGTTTGTAAAATGTTAAAATATCCAGGTTTCTTGTTGTGATTATAAAGTTACTTAATGGTTACAAAAACATTTCTTACAGCATTATTCTCACCCAAAATATAATGTTATTTTAAACGGTTATTTTGAATATTCTGCAAATGTTAAAATGTTCAGTTTTCTTGTTGTGATTGTTATTTAAAGGCTACAAAATCATTTATTTTCAAACTTTATTTTTACCCAAAATGTTATTTGAACATTTATTTTTAATATTCTGCAAACATGAACATGTCCAGTTTTGTAGTCATGGTTGTAATGTAATTTAAAGTTCACAAAAATGTTTTCTACAACATTCTACTAACTTTTTCACCCAAAATATAACGTCATTTGAACTTGAAAATGTCCAGTTTTCTTCTTGTGATTAGAACATTATTTAAAGGCTATAAAAACGTTTCAGAGAATGTTCAAGTATGAATAACATAAGAACATTTTTTGACAATGTTAATCTCAGAACGTTTTCTCTCAATGTAATGAGAACATATATCAAATATTAATACATTTATAAGAACATTCCATAAACATTACCTTGAGAACATTTATATAACTTTTAAAAAACGTGAAATTCCCTGTTAGCTGGGAAGAGACGACCGATGCTGTTTGCATCAATGTTTTCCATGTCATTTCTTCTCCATGTGACTTTTGTAGTTCATTTCAGCAGAGGAGATGAAAAAGAGAAAGTCATGGAACATGAGGGTGAGTAAATAATGGCATGCCAAGTCTGAATATGAAGAAGCATGAATGAGACTTGAAAGCTTTCGGTAGAAAGGAAGGTTTTCAGTGGATAATGACTATATCGACCTGTTCGGCCTTGGAATATAGTGCAAATGGACTACTAGTTTTTGGAGTTTGACAGCCTGTGGCCAATGCATGCTTTTGTTGTACTGTGTTAAGATACATAAAAACATTATTTTATTTGTTATGGAATACAGAAACTTTGATGAATAGATGAGTGAACTATTCCCATTTCACTCTTAAATATAAAGGCTATGGCTCCATGAAGAAACTTATATCTTTCCATTCCACAAAAGGTTCTTTATATGTCCTTCACACTAAGATAAATCTTGTTCTTTTAGGAACTGATCACTGAATGGTTCTTAATGAAGCCAAAATGGTTCTTCTATGGCATCTCTGTGAAGTTTCTAAGCGTGTAAGGAGGATATTTACCTGGCGTCAGTGAAGGGAACGGCGAGTGAATGAGCTGGGATGTTTTGAACCGAAGTCTGTGGAGAAACCGGACCCAGACTCTGGACCAGCATGGCATTGCTCGCCACCTGCAGGTTTGAACCGCTACACGGCCCAAACACTTTTCTGTTCATCCCCAAAGACAGGTAACCTGAGAAAGAGCCACGTTTCGTCGGACATTTATGAGCTGTGATTGAATAATAATAATTCACTTCTCCTGCATTGCATAAAATCCCCTCTAAGAGTTGCACTAAATCAAACTTTAAAGTTTGTGAAAAGAAGGAAATGTCTTGAACTCCTGCCGCATGGTCACGTAATGCTAAAGTTCAGTCTGTCAGAATAAAATCTAGCCAGGAAAAACTGGCACTAAAAGACTCTAAACCAGTCTCCAGCAGAGAACTAATAGTTTAGATCAGAGGCTGTTCTGCCCTGGAGATATACTTATTTTCCTTCCTTGTACACCATAACAGGACTATGATTGGTCTGTTCAGACGCATATCCTGATTACTCAGTACTGCTTATTCTGCCTTTGCATTGTTTTCATGCTGCCGATCAGAGAACTTCTTATGTTTGCAGATTGCACATTAAGATTGCACTAAGAATTCAGATATTTTAAGATCATTTGCAAAGTGCGATGGTTCAGGGCTCAATAATAATGACAGCCTTTGCAAATTTATACTATTATATAGTAAGTTGAATATTGTTGTTGCAAATTGTGTAACTGGCTAATAACTGCTAAAACAGTAATAATGCACCAATAATACTGGGCTATAAATCACAAATCAGTCAGTAATTTCCAGATATTAATCTAGTTTCTGTTGATTCTTTTCTGTATGTTATTAAGTTTCTGTAAAGCAAACTTAACGTTTAATGAAAAATAATTATTTTTCAGCATTTTTGGGTGAACTACTCTAACATAATATTTTTGGTCTCTATCAAATAATGACTCGGAAGCATCAATAATACTGGGTTTGAAATCACAGATCAATCAGTCATTTCTAGATATTATTTAAAATTAAAAACCTAGTAAGTTTCTGTAAAGCAAACTTAATGCACTCATATTTTTAAGCATTTGTGGGTGAACTACCAGAGCTTTTGTCCTCTAACGTGATATTTTTGGCCTCTATCAAACAGAAACACATGAATAGTCATGGAATTCCTATAACAATCCCGAAAAGCCAAGGAAGCGTTTCTGCTCTGTTAAGTACTAATGAGTTTCTCTCTATGCTTTGGTTCCATGGCTCGTTTGGGTACAAGCTTTCTGCTTGGTTAATCGTCAGAAATATGAGAGCCAGGGTTTGGGGAGAAGACATGGACGGAGCTGCTGGACGCTATCTGGGGATTATGAAACCAGATGATGTTCAGAGAATTCAATGTATGTCTGGTCAGATTCACCTGTGATCTTTCAATGAAACAGAAAGCAGATAATACATTTAGGTTATAAAAAAGGTTGTGGGAACATTGTTTTAAAATGTTTCTAAAGCATTAAAATGTCCAGTTTTCTTGTTGTGATTATAAGGTTATTTAAAGGTTACAAAAATGTTCCTTACAACGTTCTACTAATGTTTTCACCCAAAATATAACATTATCTGAATGCTTATTTTTAATATTCTAAGAACGTTAAAATATTTATAATATCTCCTATTTTAACATTATTTAAAAGTTACAAAAATGTTTCTTACAACATTCCAACTTTTTAACTCAAATGTAACATCATTTGAACGTTTATTTTTAATATTCTAATGAAATTAACACGTCTAGTTTTCTTGTCATAATTAGAATGTTATTTAAAGGTTGCAAAACAGCATTCGATTAACCTTTTTAACCCAAACTAATATGTTATTTGAATTTTTTTATATTTTAAGATGTTAAAATGTCCTGTTTTCATGTCGTGATTATGTTTTCGAAAATATTTTTAGAATGTTCAAAAATTCTCAACATTATGAGAACGTTCAAGTACAAATATCATCCTAACGATGTTCTGAGAATGTTGACGAACAACAGAATGTTTTCTCTCAACTTTATGAGAATGTATATCAAACATCAATAGTTATAAGAACATGCCATAAACATTACTCAAGAATGCTTTGTCCAAAAATTAATATAACTTTTAAAAAACGTTATGAGAACGTTCACTGTTAGCTGGGTTTATGATTATGACACTATCAATGATAGCACAGATCAACTATACTGAATCAACATTGAACTATTGTCTTCTGTAGAGCTGAATTTGTTTCATAATTGGAGGATTTTACAACATTAACACCATTACTTTCCTGTTTATTACCGTGAAGCTGCTTTGAACTGATCTATATGAAGTGCCATATTGTATAAAGCACCATTGGAAAATGCATTTCCAACTCAATTGTCTTTTAAAGTTTTTTTTTTTATCAATTAATTATATGGTGATGGTTGAAAAATAGGAGGCCTTGATGACGTCGGCTGAAGGAAAATCGCACCAAAGGCCATCATGAACATGGATTGAGAAAGTCAGTAGGTTTATTAGGACTTTATTAAACTATATTATATGTGTAGGACTGATTAAGTGCACTTGTGCTGAAAAAGCATGTCTTTGCTTTATTCTGACAGTCCGAGAGGAAATGAAGGCTGGAAGTGCTGTTTAAATGGCAGTGGGGATGCTCAACAGTCCCCTGTCTAATTCAAAGCATCATGTCTTGTGTTCTGGCTCACTGAGCTGAGCATTATGGGTAGAGTGGAGCTCAGACATGAAGATATGGCTTATTTCCCTTTTAAATTATGAACATCGGCTGCTCTGAACATGGCTTGTAGCAAATTCTATGCATTAAAAAATGTTTATTCTTGTTTACCATTGTCAGGGCAGCTGGGTCGAGTTGACTGTTTGGAAGAGGATGCTGGGAGCAAAAGGGGCGGGGCTCGATGTCTCGATGACTGCGGAAAGCTCAGCTTCCCATTGGTCAGCACCTGCCGACGGAGACTCAGTGTGGGAAGAAGGGCTGGGTTTCCTGATGTGGAGTTGGGATGGAGCGATGGAGAAGAGGAGTGAGGTATCTGAGCCGAACCGGACGGAGAAACCATCAGGTTACAGCCTTTCCCGTTCATGTCCATCACTGGTCAAAACAAAACATCATCTTCAGCGTTCAGATTTAAACTGAGATTTATACATCATCTGAAAGCTAATAAATAAGCTTTCCATTGATGTATGGTTTGTTAGGATAGGACAATATTTGGCTGAGATGAGCCTATTTGAAAATCTAAATATTGAGAAAATCACCTTTAAAGTTGACCAAATGAAGTTCTTAGCAGTGCATGTTACTAATCAAAAATTAAGTTTTGATATATTTACGGTAGGAAATTTACTAAATATCTTCATGGAACATGATCTTAATATCTTAATATCCTTTTTTTTGACATAAAAGAAAAATTGATCATTGACCCATACAATGTATTTCTGGCTATTGCTACAAATACTGTACACCTGTGCTACTTAAGACTGGTTTTGTGCTCCAGGGTCACATATTATATTGGAAAATGTTTTGTCTGGTTACCTGAAAATGTGGCCTACATCTAAATGATCCACACTGATCATCATCTAAATGATCGAGTCAAAACATTAGGTTACACAAGTCAATCTTAAGGATCAGATGAGGTAGGAATAGCACTTACACTGTATGTGAACTGCAGTACAACCACAGAGAGTCAAAGAGCATCTAAAGTACCATGGTATTACCTGATAGCATCATTGTACTTGTTGTACAATAAAGTGTGGCTCTTGAGGTTCTGTGTTGCTTTAAGTTGACTAGTTGGTTTAAGTAGGTTATAGCTAAACAATGTTTTGAAACACATGCTAAACAGCATCAAAAATAATTGTAAACATTAGATTAATAATTTTAATGTTAGATTTAATGTTGATGTTCTCTATGAAATAAAGTGCTTCAGAAGAACTTCTGCCGCGGTGACGTCATCGGCATAGCATAAAGTCAAAAATCATCTAAAAATGAGATATTTTCAAATGAATATTTTGATGTTAGTTTTAATGCTAACAGTGAGACAAATAGTGTATATTTCAAGATTTAGATTTCGTCGTGACGTTCTTTATGAAATCTACCGCTTCAGATGAACTTCTGCCGCGGTGACGTCATCGGGATATAATAAACAGCCACTAAAATAATTGTTAAGATGAGATATTTTCAGATTAATATTTTTAATGTCAGTTTTAATGTTAACAGTGAGACAAATACAGTATATTTATAGATTTCGTCGTGATGTTCTTTATGAAATCCAGCGCTTCAGACAAACTTCTGCCGCGGTGACGTCATCGGGATATAATAAACAGCGACTAAAATAATTGTAAAAATGATATGAATTTTCAGATTAATATTTTTAAATGTTGTTTTCAATGTTAACAGTGTATAAGTATAAGCTGTTCGGTTTTTAATAAATACTATGATTTTTTTTTAAACTTCAGAAATATGAATAAAATCAATAAAGTAAAATAAACATATGATGACAATCGCACATTCATGAATCATGTTCGTCCATGAAACCACAGTTAATCAACTGTTAACGTCACTCAGTGTCGGTAAACTCACCTGTTAAAGTCTCCTCATGTCACCTTCATGAAATAAAGCGCTTCAGACGAACTTCTGCCGCGGTGACGTCATCGGGATCGGGTTAGTTCCCTCATTGTGGCTGAGTTTGAGCGGAGTTTGTCGTGTTTAGAGCGTGTTTGGTTTGACGGTGAGTGAATGTGAGCTGCTGCTGTTGTTGTGTGTGGGTTTGTGATGGTTGTCAGGGGCGGGAAGATCAGCCTCATTTTGCCCTTTTGCCCCGCGAAACCTCCAGCATTACATCATGACACGCTTTATAAACACCATATTTGGATTCTTTTGAGATCCACATACGTTTTTTTAACATAATTAATCATTAAACCGATGTTACTGTAACTTGTTTAATAACTTTTGGAAGTATGTGCGTTGTGGAGTTTAATATTCATGCAGTGCATTACAGGATTTACTTTGAAACATTTTCACTCAGAAATAATTACAAAGACCTATTATAATAATTACAAAGAACATAAAAACAGAAGACATAAAATGATAAGTTAAGTCAAAATATTAATAAATAATATAATGGTATATAAACACTGAAAATTGGTGTAGGATTACTTTGAAACAATTTTCCCTCAGACATTGCTACTAAATTTCACAATTAATTGCAAAGAAACGGCGAAATAAAAATAGAAATAAAAAAGCAAATCTAGTAAAAAATGACAAAAGCATAACAATTACTAAAACTTAAATTAAAATTAATATGAATACAGAAAATATAAAAATAAAAGCTAAGTCAAAATATTAATAAATGCTATAATAGTGTATAAACACAAAAAAGGTGCAGGATTTACTTTGAAACAATTTTCATTCAGAAATTGCTAGTAAATATCACAAATAATTACAAAGAATCAGCAAGTAACACATGAAATTGAACAAAAAACGGAAATAAATAAATACCACAAAACAAAATTCCTTCCATTTATTGTTAAAATTAACATGAAAACAGAAAATATAAATATAAATATGAATTAATACTATAGTATAATAATAATAAAATGAGTATATAAATACTGAAAAAATGGTGTAGAATTTCCTTTGGAACAATTTGAAACAAAAATCTGTCATTGTGCAAATTGATGGTGTAATCTTTGATTAGAGTGATGTTTGTGCTCAGAGTGTTTGTTGATATCAGTTTATGGGAGATTTGAACTATTTTTGATTGGTTTTGTAATGGTGTATCTCACAGGTGACCTTGTGTAAGTCTGCTGATGACAGTCCATGCACTTGGTGAAATGCTTCATTAATTCCAACCATTTATTGTAATAAAAAAGAACATCAAAATGAAATAGATGTTCATGCACAAAAAATAATACACTGGCACCCAGAGCCTTCAGTATTCAGAATGATAGTTGATCAGAATGTGTTTTCTTAAACTTTTATATCTGGTTAGGCCTAGATTTGCACTGATACTGTACCTGAGTTTCAGTCCAGACTGCTTGTCGTCATGGCAACAGGGTTGTTTGTTCTGCAGGAGACTTGGGAAGGAAAAACATGGAGAAACTCGTGGCTAATAAAAGCCCTGTATTATTACAGGGTTCATCTGTGATCTGCTGAGGCCAGTGTCTGTGTGTCGCGTCCTCTGGTGACCAGACGGGAATTAAATGCTGGCCTCTAGTGGAGAATGCAGGGCAAAAATGACATGGCAGTTACTGTGATGAATCTGTTTTCAGTGAGTCAGAACAGACCGCTGAGCTTCGATTCACTGCATTCATTGTGTTATAATTAGGGCTATTTGTATTTTGCTCTGTAAAAATCTGTTCACACTAATGCAGCGCTGATACTGGAATGGCAAACAGGCTTTGAGTGCTGCTAAAGAATTAGACATGAATTATAAAAGGATTTACTGTAACTTCTGTTCCCCCAATATTCACAACTGTGCTTGACCAATATGGGCCTATAGTGTTATTGTTACAACTAATGCTTTCATTCATTGAAATAAAAACTGAAAACTAAAACAGAAATAAAAATAAAATATCAATATTTGATCAAATAAAAAATAGCATGGCTGCAATGGTAAATAACTGAAATACAATAGGTTTTCTGACATTCAAAAATTACTAAAACTGAAATAAAAAAAGAATTAAAAGTGGAATATTAAATAGAATAGATTACTAAAAATAGAATACTCAAAAAACCAATAGAAAAAGACAAGAGTAAATTCATTTAAACTACAAAATTTAAATGAAAACAAATAAATATAATATATATAATTAAATATAATTCAAATATAAATAAGATGAAAAACTTAAACTTAAAAAAAAGTTATGCTGCCATGGTAACTAACTGAAATAAAATAAGCTGAAGTACTGAAATTGCTAAAACTAAATCTGAAATAACATAGCAATTTATTAAAAAACAAAAATGAATAAAAATGATAAAATCACAGAATAATATTAGAAAAACTTAAACTAAAATTTAAATGAAAACAGAAAATATAAAAATAAAAGCTGTTTTTGTAAAAAAAAAACAAATTTATAAAGTTACTAAATTACTAAAATGTAAAGTAAAATTATCACGAAAACAGGGAGGATAAAAACAAAAGCTTATTTAAAATATTAATAAATACTGTAAATAATACTAAAATATCTCTGGCCTACACTGATATCTCCAGAGCCTGGACAATATCAGTCTTAAAAAAAATATATTTTTAAAATTATCAATGGCATTTGAAAGCATTGCATTAGCCGTTATAATGATGGATATATAAATAATGCAATGTTTAATGCAGTGCTTTACTAAATATACACAAAAAGAAAGAAAGAAAGAAAAAGAAATATTGTCCGATTCTGCTGAAATATCATCCTTTTTATTTGTTACTGTTCCTAAAATGTGCAGTGACATTTGAAAGCAATGTATTTGATGGAAATGCGTTTGCTCGTGTTTGTTTGTGTCTCCAGCAGAGGGCAGTAGAAGAACAGACACACGCTGTCTCAAACAGGTCCTGTAGGTGAAACTGCAGCTGATGATTACTTCATTCCGGCCAGAGAAACAGCAGGGTGGTGTTATTGTTCGACTGTAAAACGAAACTGAGGTTTGTCAGTATCAATTTCCATAGTTAAAATGCTAATCTAGTGACTTAGAAAAGTCAAATCAGCTTGTCAATCCGTGAGAGAGATGTTTGTAACAGCAGTGCTCACAGCTTTTGGACTGCAGTCTCGACTTGTACTGCCAAATCCACTATAGATTCATCAGAGTCAGCCATTAATGCCTTTATTCAAACACAACGGCTATTAATATAACGCCAGAAAAAAACTGAAAAATGATCCCAAAGCAGTGACTGAAACTTTTCCATTAGGGGTGAAATTAAAATCAATTTCCAGGGGAACATTTACCTTTATAAAGGCAACTTTTCTAACCTTTTTAAATGTTTGTGACGTCTTTCATTTACATTTATTCAATAAATGCATTGAATAATTATAAGACATAAGGCTGTTACCAAGCAAATGAAATCAGACAAAATCCATCTTGCACTGCAGAATCTGCATCTGAAGTAGCATGTAGATGTATTAACACAGATTGCATAAATAAGACATATAAGATTTATGTTTTAAATACAAAATATATTGAATATAGAAATAGGAAATGTTGAAAACAATGAAATTATATTTTAAATCTGAAACTAAAACCACCAGTAGGTGGCAGCACGTCACTGTCTTAATGATTGATCGATTGATTCATTCCTTCATTAATTCATTCATTCTGCGATTCATTGAAAACGCCTGATTCATTCAGGAATGAAGCAAGTGTTGATGAATGAGTCATTGAATCATTGACTCACCTAATTTATTAAAAAATGCTGAATCATTCAAAAACTAAACAATTATTTTGGAGCAAAAACAGTCAATATTGGCGATATCCCAGCTTACAAAAATATGTCCGGAGAAGATTTTGCTAACATTCCCATTAAGTTATGAAAACAGTTTTTCTTAATATTCTCTAACATTAAATTTTTATTTTTTTTTAAATGTTTTAAAAACATTTATTTTGGTTACTCAAACATTACAGGAACGTTACTTTTGAATGTTCTTTGAACATTCTGAAACAAGAAGTAACATTTAAAAAATGTTTCAAATAAAGTATTTCAGAAATAAAATAGTCCATGTATGAAATATAAATAACGTTTTTGTGCTAACGTTTTGAGAACGTTGTTAAAGACCGGATAACTTTGAACGATCATTCTATAAATGTTATTTTGTTCCTTGTCAGAACGTTCTGAGAATGTTTCTTGTTAGATGGGATTGTTTCTAAAATGTATTTATGTTATAATCTATCTGTTTATTAATTATAGGCTATATCACTAACAGTATAAAACAGTCATAATGTTCATTCGGCTGCGCTGGAAGACAGACATGCTATTTAAAAACAGAACTGTCCGACCTAAAAGTGCACAGATGGCCGCTCTATGGGTGTGTTTATGAAAGCTGAAGATAGAAATGCTCATGAAAGCCCTGATTCAGTAAGTCACAGATGAAAGTCTAAAGGTTTGAATATAATGCTGCATTTCTCCAGACTCTGAGGAGCAGCTCTCCTGTGATTAATGGAGAGTGCGGCACCCATTTGAAAGGCTGTGAGAGCTAATTTCTGCTGGATAATGTCACCAGGCTCAGACACCTCAGCTCCTCAGGAGAGAGACAAAGCGCTTCGCTCCCACAAACCCCTGTTGTTCTCAGACGCTTTCAGGCAGATGCGTTCCTTCCAATAGCTGGAGGTGAACAGATACATGAGAAGAAATGAAAAGACATTCGGGTCTCTCCATGCTTACTGTACTCCAGTGGTAGAGACGCAGTGATAAACTCCAGCTGAATCATCAGCATCTCATTAGGCAGAGATGCTGTTTTAATTGCAGGAGCGCTCAGGGCTTCGGCCCGAGGCAGATGAACATTCCCTCAGTTATGCTGAGAGTTATAAAGAGCACTGAACGGACCAGCGTGAACCTTTAATCTCTCAGACTTTCTAGAAACTCAAGGATATGAAAGCAGTTTACAGCCTTCAACAATTAACCCTTCTAGGCTGTTGGTGTCGGGGCTTATTTATTTATTTTTTATGAGACTTTGTGACTTCCTGCACTTGCTATAGGCTACTTAAGTACAGTAAAAGTACTAAAATTTGTTATAATTGTCATTTTATAATAAATCCAAAAGCAAAGTGAAAAACAAACAAACAAGCAATCTAGGGAGTGGAAATGGCAGCTGAGCTATTGAGTGATCCTCTGCTGCCATCTACTGGTTATGAAGATAATTTCATGTCATTTTCATCTTAAATGTCTTTATTTTCCACCAGGAGATAGTTTTTTGATATATTTATGAATGTAAAGTGAATCTTTAAAGTGAATTTTACTGCACAACTGTAGAGTTAAAAAATAATAATAAAAAATTAAAGGCTTTAAAATATTATAAGTGTTTAAAAAATGTGCAGAATAGACGCATTTGAACAAGAAACAAGAAGAGTGGTTTATCTGAGGTGGATTTCAATTCATACATTAAATTAATAATAATTCTTTTTAACTTTTTTGTTTCATTTTTGTATTGAAATATACAAATATAAAAGAATATACATGAATTATTTTTAACATAATTTTCAATATATGTATGATAGGCTATAAAATAATAGAAAAATTTAAATGATTCACAAACCCACTCCCGATCTAAATCAAATGATTCACAATACACGCTTTGAAGTTCCGAATCATTTGAATCAAATGAGTCGCGAACCCGCTCTCAAGATCCGATCTATATCAAATGATTCGCAAATCCACTCCCGATCTAAATGATTCACGATACGTGCTTTGAAATTCCGATCTGAATCAATTCGTGAACCCGCTCCCAAGTTTTGATCTAAATCAAATGTTTAGCGAATCCGACCGCACCAGATCTAAATTAAATGATTAACGCTTTGAAGTTCCGATCTGAATCAAATAATTCGCGAACCCGGAAGTTCAGTCAAATGATTCGCGATACTCACTCCGAATTCGAGTGCTTTAATTTGTTCAACCAACACAAATCTACATATAACATATTCAGGTGAGGTAACCAGCTTACTGCTAACTAGTGAAACACTCCATTAATATGACGAGCGGCATCTGATTGTGTTAGTCTATGTAGAGTGATAGTCAATGTAAAAAGAGAAAATGGGAGAAGCAGATGAACATAAAATAGGAGAAAAGTCTTGAGTTGATTCATTGAGAATGATTCAGTTGTGTCGTGTGTTGTCTTCCAGTGCTGGTGAATCAGTGATCTTCTGTTTGTCAGATGTACAACGATGTTGATGATTTTTTTAAAAAAGTTTTTTAATGTAACAAAGAAAACTATTGTAGAAATTGTTAATATATTATAAAAGCCAGATGTTTTTTGAAGGCCTCATGGCCTTCATGACTGTGAAAGAAGTCACACTGGAAGGAATGAGATTTTAGCTTGTGAGAAGTTGCTTGTGGTTGGCATCTGCTTTTGATAAAAATAAATATACAGTGGTGGCCAAAATCATTATAACAGCAGCTAAAAAATGGTCAGTTAGTCAGTTATTTCTATCTTTTGCTGTAGTGTGCATATGTCTATTCTCTTTATTATTAGTGTTTTTATTACATTAATTATATGTATGTTTGCACTAAGTTTGTACTTTCTGTACTGGAAGCTCCTAACACCAAGACAAATTCCTTGTGTTTGTAAACACACTTGACAATAAAGCTCTTTCTGATTCTGATTAATGGAAAAATGAATGTTTGTAAATGTAAACTGATATTTCCTACAGACACACCACAGCAAAAGATAGAAATAACTGACTTCAAACCATTTTTTAGCTGCTGAAAATAGTGTTGAAATAATGTTGGCCACCACTATGCATATATATATATATTGTGGTGGGAGGAGCAAACGACAGACACAGTGGGTGTGGCGTCAGGCCTCGGAGAGGTTTTTATTTAACAGAAATTTCAAAATAAAGTGTCCAGGGGAAAA
>JAFVLL020000615.1:0-26389 GCA_021397915.2 Tor tambroides
ATCTTAAAGACTCTGATTAGCATGCTCAGGTGTGTTTGATTAGGGTTAGAGCTAAACTCTGCAGGAGTGGGCCAGATTTGAGGATCCCTGGTCTACAGCTTCTATGGAGTTTATAGATTCTATGGCATCTACAGAGTCAACAGCTTCTGTAACATCTACAGTATCTACATCTTCCACAGCAACTACATCAAAAATAGTACCTGAGGTGCTAGAGTTTCGCTCTTTTGACAGATTTATAGATGCGCTCAATTATTCAAACTCTGCAGAGTTCAAGAATAGGTCTAAGCTTGTTAGGGATGAGGTGAGTTAAAATCCATTTATTGTATTTACTGGAACACCCTGATAATACTTTTTTTTTTGGTTTTTAAACATAGTTAACAAAAGGTACAACAATTATGTAACAGTCAGATATTAGCCTATTTTAAGTGAAGTCTCTAATAATTGTTTATCTGTTCCATCTTGAAGCAGACTATAGACCCAAGTATGTTAACTTCCTCAGAGTGATTGTTCTAGGATTCAGGTACCTACAGTATATTGCAATGCTGCTTATTTTATGTATGCTATCTGTGTGTGTGTACCTATTATATTATATTATATTATATTTTAGATAGATAGATATATCCCAGTGGGGACTTAAACCTGAATACACACAGACTCATGGGGACTTGTATCACCATGGGGACCTAAATTGAGGTCCCCATGGGGAAACAAGCTAATAAATCATGCATAATGATTTCTGTGAGGGGTGGGTTTAGGTGAAGGGGGATAGAAAATACAGTTTGTACAGAAGAAAAATGCCTATTACCCCTATGCCACAACAATAGCAAACCAGATGTGTGTGTGGGGTCCAGGTCCAGGTATTACTTCTGCTGTGGGGACCAAATTTACCTACAAGGATAGTTAAACCTGACAGTGCATGGACAAAATTTCAGCCCCCCTGAAGAAAACAGTTTATAAATCATTCAGTAAACTGGATTTTTAAATATTCATTTCAACATTTTATATATTTCAGACAAGTATCAATCACTACATCAACACAACTAGTCTTCAGCTTCGACCAAACTATCCCATCCATTCAAGAGACTTTAAACAACCTCACAGCAGTGGAAATAGATGTCAATCCACTTAACATGATTCCTCAATCAATTTTTGTCAGTGCTTCAGGTAAACTCTATTACTCAGTAGATTTATAATCTTTTATACCTGTTAATTTTCTTTAACTATAACTCTGTCTTTAGGGATATCCAGCTAATTTGCTGATGCTTTTATTACAGCTTTAGCTACAACTCTCACTCCTGCAGAAACCACAGCAATTACAGCTTCAGGTAGATTAAAAATTGAATCTAGTCTGCTCCAAGCAACATGCCTCATTATGTCTAAAATATTATGGCTTTTCCTATAGATGCCTTAAACATATATCTACCAAACATGAGTGTTCAATAAGACATGCTGTAACAAATTAAACAAACAGCAAAGGTATTTTTCTTATTACATGGTATAATATTTGCCATTGTTGTACACTCTCAAGTAATGGTATGGGGTAGTGAAATATTAGCTTGATATTGCATTGTTCTTTGTTTAATAGAACACTGTTGAATGAAAATGGATGTATTTTTTTTTTTCATGCTTTTTATTAGAGGGTGCAGTGGAGCTTTTTCCTCATGTAAATGAAGGTATATTATCAACTATTATTATACAAATTGCTTTCATGAAAAGAAAATAATTGCTAAACATGGCTTCTTACGGTTCAAATGAAACTAGACTTAGTTTACTCAAAGTTTGGTCAACGTATATTTACTGTAAGTTTGTATGGATAGCAGTAAGCTAGAAATTGGCATTTTTGTGTGTTGTTTCTAGGAGTTGGCATTAAAAATTTATTACATGTCGGCGCCGATAGACTTGGTTAGTGAGTTGACATACAGTGCAACTGCACTCTATCATGGCCACATAAACACGTGATCAAAACATTCTTCAAGGATTTTTGGCAGCTAATCAAGCTAGAGAAGGAATTGCCAAACAAGTTGTATGGGTGTAAGGGTGGTACTCTCTGCTACACCCAAATGTTAAAATCAGTAGTGAATCTGCATGATATGACCCTAAACTCTGACACTCCTGTAAAATGAAGGCTAACTTGCAGAAAATGACTCATTTGAAAACTGTATCGAAGACTGGATGTCACAGATCTGATTACAGCTCAACCAGGATAAAACAGAAGCTTTGATTATTGGATCAAAGGCACACAGAGAGAAACTGACTGCTGAATTAAATATATTTTAGGTCTAAACCCAAGTCAAGAGACAAGACTTTTGGGATGTTAACTTCAAAGTTAATCTGCATGGTATTACCAAAATTAAATTTTATCACCTAAAGCACTTGGAACTGCATTCAATTTGAAAAAACGTAATAAAATGTGAGTTATTGAAAATGATTTGGATGAATTTACATTTAGTTATTTAGCAGACGCTTTTATCCAAAGCGACTTACAAATGAGGACAATGGAAGCAATCAAATTATTAGTATGCTTTATACATTTACATGGTGTCACAAAATCTTCAAAATATTCTGGTACAAAGTGCAGCTGAACAACAACATACTTTTCTGATATGTGACAGTAAACCATAAAAGTAATAAGACTGATGTGAGTTTCAGTTAGAATGTTATAGCCCTTGAGGACAAGTGAACTGGGAATGTGGAGGTACGAGTATATCCAGACGTCAACACGCCACATAAAATGAGAATCAGTGGCCCCTACAAAATTGTAAGAAAATGCAACCGTGTAATAATATAGAACATTATAAAACTTGCCATATATAATACAGGCTCTAAACAGAAGTGACAAAAAAGCCAAGAATACTTATTCTGTGGCATATCAGCAAACAACATGAATATCAATTTTACACAACCATAAAAATGTAAGAACTAACAAAACACACTCCCAACAATAATGTATCTTTACTCAATTTTATTTATAGCACATGTAGCATATTTTAGGTTACCTGACATTTTTTACAGTGTTATGTTTTCTCAACCAGAGTTTGTTACATGTTTCACAGCCTGAATTAAAACAGCTATCTAGAGCACTATCAGCAGCTCCTCCTATTTTTACAGTAAGCAAACTACTCCAGTTACTCTTTAACTTCAACCGTTATCGTACTGCTAAGGTGTCAAGTTTTCAGATCTGCATTCTTCTACAGTACACTTCTATCAGTTTTGAGTCTCACTACATTTAAGGCAACTGTAGCCCTAATATTCTACAAATAAATAACTGAATAAGGTCTTACCGATACTGACTGTGACTAACTCCAATAAATCCAACAGTTTTAAGACATCTATCCACCATTACTCTCATGATTCTAAATGACAACATGCTGTACGTATAACACTCATTTAACAAACCAGTATCACACCCATATTACATCAAAACCAACCCAATATCTCACAAAAGAGAAATATTCAAAAGCCAGCCTCCCATATTGTTCATCCTTTGTGCTTAATTTTGGGTGTTGCTCAGTAAAGCAAAACAACACCCCACAACAACTCTGGCTCACCAGGTTTGCTTTTAAAATCTATATTTATCTAAAGCAATATTACAATTACAAATACGTAACAGCCTTTATTTGGTCATAACAGCATTTAAAATAGTCGTTAAAAGGTACCAGTATCCACAGGGCACAACATAAGAAAAACATAGTCATTGTGAGTAAACTTCTACTATGCTATATATAACAATTGACAAAAAAATCATGTAATTAATTAATTTTGAAGGGTTGCCAAATTGTATTTTCTTATACAGTCTATTTTCTATCACAATAATAAGCCTGGTAACAACAAAGATTTCAAAATGTGAGCCAAATTCTTACAATTTTATAAGTCTATTATACCATCTTGTATCAATGCAAACAAATCCATATTGTTTTGTATAAATTCATACAAAATTAATTTTGTATCAAATATACATCTAAAGCCTGGAAGAAAAGGTAAGTTATTAAACAATATAGAAAATCACCTACATTACACATTACTGCATATTTATGTTTAGTAGATCCTCATTTTCAGTGCTTTTTGTTCTCTACAAAATGTTGCCTGCTAAATTAATTGTATGGGTGTCCTTTTACCTAAATTTCTCCTATTTCTCTGTAGCTAACTGGACTGCTAATACCCACCTAACTAGGTATTTGACCTGTGGCATATATATTTAGTAAATAGCTAACAAATTTCATTGTGCCCTAATTTTCTACCCAAAAGTTAAAGAACAGAGAACCCCCTCAAAAGCTCCCTAAATTAGCATAAGTAACATAAGTAAAAACGAACTTATACAACAATTAAAATGTGAAAAGGAACTCCAATCTCACCTTCAGGCCTATAGCTCATATGATTGTGGCATTTAGTCCAGAGCAGAATTAGCTATTGTAACATACTGTATTTGGTATGTGAATGATGGACACAATATTACACCCATTTTATTTTAATACCAGTACAGCATATCTCTGCAGTGAGTTTTAGGAAGGCACTTGAATTGTTTTAAGTCTGACACAATGGCGGCAACACCCCAAAAACACACCCTGGCCTTCACTTGCACACTTAACCCAGCAGAAAACACCCTAGAGCAGTGATTCTGGTTTTGTTCTGGGACCCAGATTTTATATTAGACATCAAGAGGTGATCAAGCACACTACCACAATTGCGTAAAATTAAAGAATTCACCATTAAAGGAAACTCTGAAATGTGTTACATCAATATGATATTAAACAATGTCATAATGAAAATATTGGACAAGTAAAAACAATAAAGACAATAACTGGGGTGACCATACGTGCCATTTTTCCCGGATGCGTCCTGGCCAGGCTTTCTATGTTGCTTTGATTCAAAGTACCTCGGGAGCGTTTTAAAAACATAAGGAACCGATGTCACACACCGATCAGTCTGCACACGCAAACAAAGCCAAATCCAGATATTTTAGGCAATATGGAAATCCTGGCAAGGATGCATCCGTGAAAAATGGCACATATGGTCATCCTACAATAACTCACCGCACAAGCACATGACACAGGCTTTAACCACAAAAGCAAAACTATGGGAAGCATTTTGTCTTCTTTTTTTTAAAAAAATTATGTTTATGTTATAAATATATGATTTTATGGATAATTGCTTTTTTTTTTTTTTTTTTTTTTTTTTTTTTAAATTTAGCATTGTTTATTGAACATAGGAGGTATTGTAAAGGATATGGAACAACCGAGAACATTGTATAGGCCCTGACTTGAAAAAATCTGCTGTGACATTAAATAAAAATGGGTTCTGTACATACCATATTTCATAATTTATGCCATCCCTGTTGAAGTGATTTGGTTGAATTATTTTGAAATGATCAGGAGATGTAATGATGGAGTGATTATGTTAAGAAAAGAGCCAAAAACCAGTTCCACTCCATATTTTAAAAAGGTTAACTAAGATAGATAAATTGTTAATTTATTTAATATTACCTGTAAAGACACCATCCCCCAGCACTGTGGAGAATCAACAACTGGCTGATGATTTAAATGAGTTTTATTGCAGGTTTGAAAAACCATCTCGCACCCATGTTGACCTTCATGGATCCATTAAGACCTCTAGCAACCCCCTCTCCCCCCTCCTACACTTCAGGTCTGTGAAAAGGTTGTGTATCAGGTATTCTGGAAAAAGAAGAGAAGGAACGCACCACACCAGCCTGTCTGAAAACCTGTGCTGACTAACTGGCTCCCATCTTCATACAGATCTTCAACAGATCACTGGAATTGTGCAAAGTCCCTTCCTGCTTCAAACTCTTCACCATCATCCCCATTCCAAAAAAAAGACAGACAGGCAGCAGCTGGTAAGGCTGGGAAAATTCTCATCCAGCACCCGCACCATCAGCACTGGTGCCCCCCAGGGATGTGTTCTCTCCCCACTGCTCTTCTCCCTGTACTCCAACGACTGCACCTCTAAAGACTCCTCTGTCAAGCTCCTGAAGTTCACAGATGACACCACACTTATTGGCCTCATAGGATGGTGATGAGTCTGCTTACAGACAGGAGGTTTAAGAACTGGCTGTCCGGTGATGTCTTAACAACCTGGAGCTGAACACGCTCAAAACAGTGGAGATGATTGTGGATTTCAGGAAGAACCCCCCTGCACTCCCCCCACTCACCATCATGAACAACACTGTAACAAGAGTAGAGTCATTCAGGTTCCTGGGCACCACTGTAGCTGCCCTTTGGCATCCATAAATGGGACATAGAGAGTTTCTGACGGGTGATCATTTCTTTATTTCGCTTGTAAAGAGTGCCATTAGTGCCACTGAGCCCCTTCCATCGGGATACAGGGCAATCAGAACATGCACAAACAGACTGAGGAACAGGTTTTTTTCCCCAGAGCCGTAGCCTGTATTACACCTCTTTCCTTTACATGCACAGACACAGTTGCGGGAAACTGAAGACTGCTACAAAACTTAAGCTGTCTACTTGCTTCCAGTGCACTGAACACTTTACTGTTTAATGTTTGTCTCTCTGCACTGTATTGTTATGCACTGTAATGCTATAATGCTGCTGGTCTCTGAGAGTTACCAAACTAATTTCATTGTATTATTATAATGACAATAAAGTTTCTATTCATTAAGCGTCAGTTTGCATTGCACCGTGAAACTCGCTCCAATTTACCAAAGGGACACTCACGTAGACTTCATTGTCAAGACAGCCCAGCAGAGGCTGTACTTCCTTTACTAGCTGATGAAGGTCAACCTTCCACAGGAAACACTGAACAACAGAATGGCCAGGCAAAAAACAGTTTCTTACCTCAGTTTCTGTCCATCTCATGAACAGTTAACCTGGAAAGAAACGTGTAATACACAATACTATTTTTGTCATGACAGCTCTCGGAGTGATTTGCATGTTAATGTACACGATAATGTTAAAGTATTTGGTCTTGGTGGAATAGATATGCAACGCTACTGTTGCGGCACAGCAAGTACCGAGACTTGCTACTGCCTATACATCCACAACATGCTGCTGTGAGCATGTAAGAAATACTGCTGCTGCATATATAACATACATGAAATAACCCCCATATAGCATAAATGATCACCCCATAGCAGATCTAGGTGGAGCTGGGGAAGGTGGAGGGTTTCTGAAGCACGCTGCAACTGCTACAGCAAGCACTAGTCATATATTTGAATGTTGAGCAGCGAGCTCATTGGCTACTGATACAGGAGAGAACTAATAAGCTGTGCCGTGTAATAATGATGTCATTATGTCAGATTGAGTTAGACCTATCGGACTGCACCATCTAGTTTCATGCCAGAACTTTGTATTTATACATTTATTTATTTAACACACATACCTCTTTTTACATTTCCTTGAATTTGTTCATAGCACACCTGTACACACAAATACCATCTATTGTCTGCTTTGTATATTGTGTATTTTTTTATTATTATTATTTTGTATACTGTTATTTCCTATTTACTTATCCAATTTTTATTCTTTTTATTATCTGTGTCTTGTCAGTGTTATTCTTTTTGTGCTGTGGAAGCTTCTGTCACCAAAACAAATTCCTCATATATGTAAACATACCTGGCAATAAAGCTCTTTCTGATTCTGATTCTAGATGCTTTGTATGACCTTACAAACCATTGATCTTAATCCAGTGAGTCATGTTATACATAATCAGTTTACCCATGAGCCTCAGCATATTTAATTTATGACAGGTACTAGGGAGAAAAAGCTGCTGTATTGTCGGGTGGATATGATTCATATTTGGAATAATTCAAATTCCAGGGCATTGAGAGGGTTCTGTTGCATAGGAGAGGCAATAACCGTAATAGAAAACTGTTACAAAGAGAAGCTTTTTGGATTTTTGAGTTGAAATCATTAACCCCTACTGGATTAAATGGATCTTGTATGTTTTTTGTAAAGGGAAATTGTTGGTTTGACAGTTATCCCTCATTGATTAAGATCAGCTATTAACAATTTGCAATTGTGCCTATGAAAGTGTATTGTTGCTTTTTGCCTCATGAGCACTGAAAAAAGCATGTCCTGAAATGTCTGCTCCTTGGTCTGTTTTTAAGACACTTTGCACTTTTGTCACTTTTTACTTTTGCATACAAGGCATCCGGAAAGCATTCACAGCGTTTCACTTTTTCCACATTTTGTTATGTTACAGCCTTATTCCAAAATGGATTAAATTCATTATTTTCCTCAAATTTCTACAAACAATACTCAATAACAACAACATTAATTTTACGTGAAATTTATTAAAAATAAAAAACGAACAAAATCACACGTACATAAGTATTCACAGCCTTTGCCATGACACCCAAAATTGAGCTCAGCCAAACTGAGCGATCGGGGAGAAGGGCCTTAGTCAAGGAGGTGACCAAGAACCCGATGGACACTTGGACACTCTGACATAGCTCCAGGGTTTCTCTGTGGAGAGAGGAGAACCTTCCAGAAGAACAACCATCTCTGCAGCACTCCACCAATCAGGCCTGAGTGGTAGAGTGGCCAGACGGAAGCCACTCCTCAGTAAAAGGCACATGACAGCCTACCAAGAGTTTGCCAAAAGGCACGTGAAGGACTGTCAGGCCTTGAGAAACAAAATTCTCTGGTCTGATGAAACAAAGATTGAACTCTTTAGCCTGAATGGCAAGCGTCATGTCTGGAGGAAACCAGGCACCGCTCATCACCTGGCCAACACCATCCCTACAGTGAAGCATTGTGGTGGCAGCATCATGCTGTGGGAATGTTTTCAGTGGAAGGAACTGGGAGACTACTCAGGAATTGAGGGAAAGATGAATGTAGAAATGTACAGAAACATCCTTAATGAAAACCTGCTCCAGAGCACTCTGGACCTCAGACGGGGGCGAAGGTTCATCTTCCAACAGGACAACGACCCTAAGTACACAGCCAAGATAACAAAGAAGTGGCTATGGGACAACTCTGTGAATGTACTTGAGTGGCCCAACCAGAGCCCAGACTTGAACTCGACTGAACATCTCTGGAGAGATCTGAAAATGGCTTTGCACCCACACTCCCCATCCGACCTGATGGAGCTTAAGAGGTCCTGCAAAGAATAATTGGAGAAACGGCCCAAAAATAGGTGTGCAAAGCTTGTAGCATCATACTCAAAAAGACTTGAGGCTGTAATTGGTGCCAAAGGTGCTTCAACAAATTATTGAGCAAAGGCTGTGAATACTTATGTACATGTGATTTTGTTTGTTTGTTTGTTTGTTTTTTTATTTTTAATAAATTTGCAAAGATTTCAAACAAACTTCTGTCATGTTGTCATTATGGGGTATTGTTTGTAGAATTTTGATGAAAATAATGAATTTAATCCATTTTGGAATAAGGCTGTAACCTGGAAAAAGTGAAGCGCTGTGAATACTTTCTGGATGCACTGTATGGAAAATAAAAGATATTTTGATAGACCTTTTTTTGGTCTGATTGTATTTTTCCAGTGTACAGACAATTTGAGCTACCTGGTTGACTAATATTTGGACTTCACATACATTCAGAAAGTAAACTGGACATCAAAGTATTTTTCACATTAAACCTATAGACCCTTATTGTAGCCTATTAACACTGTCATTGTATTAGGGTGGTATTCAGGGTTGGGCAAATATACATCAAAATGTACTTTAAAATAAAATACCAAATACCTTAATTTTAAGTGTATCAAAATAAACTACAAAATACAGCAGCCACACCACGTATCAAAATAAACTACTGTATTTTTGTATTTTAAAAATACTACAAAATACTTTACAAGGGAACATGAAATTTCTATCCCTTCAGTATTACACTGACTTAGTTGATTAAGTGAACAATGTTTGATAGCAACAGCTTTTCTCTGCCCGAGTCATGCAATAAATCTGACATATGCAACCAGTTAACAGATCAAATATTCACATATCCCTCTGATCTCTCAGATAAAGGTTAGTTTTAAAGTAACCAACTGTTTAATGTTTAACAGTTTGCGAATGACTCATAAATGTATCCTATTTTAGTTACTTGGTGTTTGGTAATGAAGGGCCTACTACTTTTTTCATCAGCAACACTGACTCAATGACAAACAAGTCATTCATAAGAAGACAACTGATGGCACCTGTATTCATAACAGCTAGTTTATAACTAATTAATCATTTGATTGTTAATCATAAATATAATAATATATTATGTGTCAGGCAGTCATTCATGCAATGGTATGCAAAATCATGATCCTACTAAACAGCTACTTCAATTAGGGTACAATATTCAGCAATCAAATATTTATTTATTTATTTATCAATCATTGGACACCTATTTGGAAGTTGAAAACAAACATTTTAGCATTTCAACAATGATCACTATGTTTTGATTTGAAATGTAGCCTGAAACGTAACCAGAAAGTAGCAACTTGTCAAGAAGTATTAACCCAACTCCAACCACTGAATCTATTGAGAGCCATAGAAGTATATACACATTAATAGTGTAGTAACAAGTCTGGGCAAACTGAGTAAGCACCAATCAGAGGCCTCATTTTTATGATGTCATCATGTAGACTTCTTCCAAAGTATTTTACAGTATTTTAAAACTACAAAAGTGCAAAACACTGAAGTTTTTTGATACAAAATATGAAGCCATTTTCATCAACCCTATCAAATACAAATTACAAAATCCTATTTTATATTTGAAATACGTATTTGAAATACATGTATCATAAATACTGCCCATCCCTGGTGGTATTGAAAGGCTAAATAACTTAAAGAGACTTATTCATGATGAGGAAACTCTGTTCTTAAAAAACTGCATATTAAAATCTTTGTAATCCCTAACTCATATATTGCTTTCATCAGCAGCTGCTTCTGCTTCCTTTGCTATCACATAGGTTCATTATTATATAACAGAAATGGCAAAACAAAAATTAAATAATAAACATTTTGAACAATTATGAATAGGGCCTAACATTAGGATAAAACATCTAAATATGATATAGCCCAGTGGCAAACTGGCCATGTGGAGCACCACGATCTTTCTGAAATCATTTAATATTCTGATTTGCTGCTAAAAAAAAAACCTAAAAAAAACCCCCATTTATTATTATGATGATGTTGAATTTTTTTCAGGTTTCTTTGATGAATAGAAAGTTCAGAAGAACAGCATTTATCTGAAATAGAAATCTTTTGTAACATTTTAAATGTTTTTATCATCACTTCTGATCGATTTAAAGCATCCTTGCTAAATAAAAGTATTAATTTCTATAATTTCTGTAAAAAAATTATACTGCTTTTGAATGGTAGGCATATAGTGTATAATGTTACAAAACTATATTTCAGATAAATGCTGATCTTTCTATTCATCAAAGAATCCTGAAAAATGTACTCAACTGTTTTAAATATTGATAATAATAATAATTAAAAATGTTTCTTGAGCAGCAAATCAGTATATTAGAATGATTTCTGAAGATCATGTGACACTGAAGACTGGAGTAATGATGCTGAAAATACAGCTTTGATCACAGAAGTCAATTACATTTTACAATATATTCAAATAGAAAGCAGTTGTACATAGTAAAACTGTATTTTGGATTAAATAAATGCAGGCTTGGTGAGCAGAAGAGACTTATTTAAAAAAAAAACATTATATATATATATATATATATATATATATATATATATATATATACACACACATATATAATATTACATTTCTGTCCCCCTCACTTCTGAAATGATGGCTACGCCCCTGCGCCAAAGTCTTCAGTGTCCCTTCAGAAATCATTCTAATGCTGCTTAATTATTATCAGTTATTATTTGTGATCAATTATTAATAATGGTTTTATTATTGGTATAGCGGTTCTCAGTTAAAGAACAGCATTTATTTGAAATACAAGTACTTTGTAATAACCGTAAATGTCTTTACTGTCACTTAAGTCAATTTAATCAAAGTCCCTTTTTGTATTCTCTTTGATTTAATGCAACATTGTTGAAGAAAAATATAAATTTATATTTTTTAATCTTACCCAAGACTGAATGGTATCACATTTTCCACAAAATGAAGCAGCACAGCAGTTTTCAACATTCATAATAATCAGAAATGTTTCTTGAGCAGCAATCAGCATGTTAGAATGATTTCTGTAGGATCATGTGACACTGAAGACTGGAGTAATGATGCTGAAAATTCAGCGCTGCATCACAGAAATAAATTATATTTTACTATATAGTCACATAGAAGACAGCTGTTTTAAACTGAAACATGATATATTTCACAGTAGTTTACTGTATTTTTCATCATCAAAATAATTTGTATACTCTTTTCCACAATTGGAGCTCTATTCCTTAAAATGATAGATGTCAAGCTCCTGCAAAAGGACAAATACTGTATATGACCAATAGAAAGGCACCATAAAAACAGTCCGCATTCTGCACTATTCAAGTCTTCTAGACGATACCAGAGCATTGTGTCATATGGACTACTTATATGTATTTAACTTTAGTGATATTAAACTGTCCCTTGTAAAAATTCTTTAAAATTCTTTACTATTTGCCATATACACCAGAAAAGACCAATTATAATGTAAAGAATTATGCCACTCATTTATGGTGTGTGCGGTGTGTTGCGGACCGGATTTGGTGGACCGCTCTGTGCCAAAAATTCCAGAGCCACTCTTTGGCCCCAGTCCGCCCCTGATATAGCCTATTGATTGCCGTCAGATGCTGATCTGACAGGACGCATTATCTCCCCACCATCAGACTCTTCATTGCTCATGGCATTTAGCGCTTATACCTCTTCAGCATCCATAAATCGCCTTCTTTTACTCATTTTAACTTTATTCATGAAACTGATAACTGCTAATTCAGTGAGTAAAAGGCATTGCCTAGCAACGTACAATGTTAAAACATAAGCGGCATGAAAATGACAGCGTGAAAATACAGGCATCATAGGTGGTTGGTGGGTAAATTTGACCCGCTGGCACTTATGTAGGCTATAAATGCCCTGCTTTTTTATCTGGTTTTATCTAAACAATTTTTAACAACAGGGGATTGTAAATTACACAAACTTAGTAAAATTCAGTGACTGGGAGACTTGAATGTTTTATAAAGAATCTGTTATGTAGGCCCTACATTTGAAAAACAGCCACAGGTAAAATTTACCCAATAGAAACCATCACAGAATTTCCAATGGTTTCCATTAAAATACCATTATAAACCATTAGCTTTTTCCAGTAAAACCCCTACAAAATTCCTTTTTGTAGTGTGTTTTGGGCATTTTTCCAATAGGATTTAACATCCCACCAATAGAATCCATCACATACCAGTAGACACCATTATAGTTTCCATTAAAACCAATACAATTCCCATTATAACCATTAAAACCATTACATTTTCTATTGTGTTTTGGGCAGAGTTCTATTGTTTTTTTCAGCAGGGTTTGCCGGGCAACTTTTTTAGAGCAGTGTTGCTCGGGCACATTCCCACTGAGAATGGGTAACAAATTTCTATCTGGATACTTTAAATCGGTCATGGGCCCTGTGCCTCACCTGGTTGCCCATTGCCAGCAACATTAACCAAAGTCGCTCGGCAAAAAGCTGCCCCGTGTATCATTCAGCCAGTCTCTGCAAATTAAACTGGAATATAATTCTACCGAGATGAAGTTTATTTAAACAAAGTGATTTATGAGTGAGTTAAGTACAGGTGAAACTAATAAATTATAAAATAAAAAATAAAAAATTACATATGCTATTATAAAAATAAATACTTTTATCCCTTATCATATTTGATTCCAATCATAGGGTACGTGCAGCATGAGGACAATGAAAAGGAGTTGTCACCTTCGTCACCATGACAGCAAATTTCTCCACAACTCAATGGAAGTTGCAGAACTTGTAAAGTCATGCATAAAGCACGATATCCACGTCACGTATGTGCTAATTATAACAAGCCAACATCAATTCTGCACTCGAAATCTGTTGCACAATAACGTTCGCGTCCCATGACTGTATACCTTTAAATTTCTAATTTATTAGCTTGGACAGTGTTGATTTGAAAGGGAATTGTAGGAATGGATTCAGGACACATGGCTCCTTGTATAGCCTGAATAATATGTTATCTGTGCCATTGCTCCAACTGGAACTTGTTGAATATTAATTATTTGACAAATGTGTTCACTTACAAATATATAAAGTAGTTTTCAGCAATTAAACAAAACTCATAGTAACTATCACATTTATTTTTGGCTGAAGCACAATGATAGGCTATATAGGCTTAATAGGCTATATTACAAAATGTATAAATTGCCACTTTTCATGTCTTGATATGTATGTAACAATATATTTGGTTATATAGGCTATCACAATGTGTGTAGTTTTATATTCAGTAATACATCTCACAAAGTTTTATTAGGCTACATGAATAATATACTATTTGGGTATGTATTTAACATATGTACAATATGGGAACATGTATGTATTGTGATATAGCCTATATATTGTGATATATGTGTGTCTGTGTTGCCATGACTTTAACAAATCCAATTGTCCACAAATCCTAAAATTTTAATATTTCAAATCAAATCAAATCTCTTCATTGTCTATTTTTTCAATAAACATATTTTTCTTATAGCTTATGAATTACATATTTTTTAATAGGCCTATATGAAATGTGAATATGTTTCAGCTTTATGTAAAACCACGTGTCAACTCATGCAAGCTAAAAGTTAGTGCAGTTTTTGTCTTCATTGCTATATATTTTTATGTGTAGGCTATCAATACTTGGTCCGTACATTTATTGCAATATTTTGAAAAATATAAGCACTAATGTCCCTATGGAAATGTACTGTTTAATAGTATTATATTTTCCATGTCTTTTTGTTTCGTAAGTGCAGTGTATCAGCCAGAACTGTGCAAAAGCTGAGTGTTAGGTGTTTGATGAGCCGGGTGGAGGTGTGTAATGAGCAGTCCACTGAAGGCGAGTGTAGTGAGAATCCAAGTGCAGATTTTATTAAACAAAGTGCAATCCAAAATACAAACAAACAAAGACTTGACTTGACTATGACTAAACACTCACCGACAGCAGGATAAATACATACAATACACAACCAGAAATAAAGGCAATGACAAGGCTACTTATAACAAACAATGAGCGTCACATGACAAGAACAAACCAATGGGAAACAAGACACATGACTAATACAACCAATCAGAACATGACACATTAAACACATTGAACAGAGGAACCCATAGCAAAGGATACAAGAGGGAAAGGGAAGCATGACACAAACATGAACCATAATTAAACTTCAAAATAAAAGACATGAAAACATGAAACAGAACCAAAAACAGACCTTACAAGGTGTAAGATAAATTGCTTGATTAGTCTCACAGCTCGAGGGAACTTTGCAATGGCAGACAAAGGTGTGAACATACATAAACAAAGATGCTATCTGCCATCTTTCTGCATAATTCAGCGTAGCGGAAGAAAAGCGGGAATTTTGGCCTTTTTGTTTTTCATTGCTGCTTTCTCATTGTTGTTGGCCACAGTCCCACTATTTTAAGAATGATTTCTGTAGTCATGTTGACGTAATTACAGTCTTGTGCAGTAAACATGTTTTTAAAAGTATAATTTACTCAAAAATAAATGAAACCCATTTGACTATTTGTTCTTTGGGGAATAAATGTATTTCTGAAGAATATTTTGGCCACTATTTTTATATAATTAAGATCATTTTATATAGTTTATTTGCTTTTTTTAAAAACATTTTTTAGTGAATGAGGACTTGGCTGTCAACCTCCAAAATTGCAACTTGTTTTTGACCAATTTTATTATAAAAGTAGTTTATATATACACAACACGTGTACTATTTTTATTTGTATTCACGTTTGAAGACATATATGATTTTGTGAGGTCATTAGATAGGAAAAGTATGTGAACATGATGTCCAAATAAACATTCTTTTTCTTTTGAGCCTTTATTGTGAGTCACTGAAGCTTTTCAATGAATCAGTTGATTCAGCCGAATCAGCTGATCCAGATGCTATTGTAGAAATGCTGTAGTAATAAATAAAAGTAAAGTAGTAAAAATGTCATTATTAAGCTTAATTTAAAAAAAAAAAAAAAAACTAAATCAAAAGCTAAAAAATAAAAACTTTTATTTAGCTTTTATAATTTTTATTTAGCAATTTCATGAGCCTTCATCTCAAATGAGAAAATTTCTCCTGTACATTATTTAAACTTCAAAATTCAAAACACACGATTCATTAAAATTTATATAAAGCTTTTTTAATGAGAAAAAAATTATTATTATTTTTTTAAATGATCATGACAACACTGCACTGTGTTCTGAAATGTAGCCTACTTTTTAAAGAAAGTTAATATTCCTGTTTTATTTTGATATTCACGTAGTTTCTTATGGTTAAGTATTAAAAATGACCTTCCTTTTATTTACAACAGTAACAGATTTAAAATAGATTGTAAACAATCCATATAGTCATTGGTCCAGGGTATTTTTTCTGCCTACATCCTAAGACACTGGGATAAGCTCCAAAAAAAATCCTGCGACCCTATATAGGACAAGAGTTTTGGAAAATGGATGGATGGAAAATGCAGTCCAGTGCTTCCTGCTTGACAACTGTTCAGCTGTATTAAACAATATGAGATTATCTCCTTTCCTTATCAGATCTCAGGATACCAAAGAAATGACCCAACATACCTTGGGCTTCCAATAACAGCCTTAATGTCCTGGTAAGAGATTTCTGATAAGCCGCATGCTTTCAAAAGCAGAGAAATATAACAATACAACAATGAATGACACACCCAAAGTCTGTTCTCATCGCGTCACATGCCTGTGCACAAACTATCTAAACTAGCGCGACAGCCGCATTCTCTGACCCTTAGAAACATAACAGTATTAAGAAGAGACTGGATTTCCTCCTTTTGCATAACAAAGCACGGTCTTGTTTTCCGTGTCATGTGGTTTCTCTTTGATTGATGAACTGATGTTATGCACAGCAGCTGTGACACTACGAGCCAACAGGTTTCATTGAAAGAAACAGGAAATTTACTGGAAGCTGTAATAAATATAGTTAATATATGTGACATTTGCTACGGCAAGAAATTCTCAAAATACAATGACATCCATGTTTGACTTCATGAGAACGTTTCCAAATAAACTAACAACATAACACCTTAAAAAAAACACAGCACTGTTCTATAACGTAATTTATTCATTATAATATGAAACTGCTCCCCTGTATCGTTTTGAACTTTTATAATTGTTTGAAATTGATTAATTGTAACATGTATTTGTTTATTTTTAAATAAGGTGAGTGTGCAAAAAAAGCTAAAAAAAAAAAAAAAGAGTAAATAATATTTTAAATGATTTGAAAATTATTGTTATTTTTTTGACATTGATGTTAATGTTAAAAACTTAAAAAATAAAATTGCAAAAATGTATTTCTACGGACAAAATTCAGAGTATGAAGAAGCTGTAGTTATATTTACCCACCTTGTTGGGTTTTTTTCATATTGTTTTATTTAACCATATAATGTGTGTTATTTAATGTTTGTGTGAAAGATTTCATTAAACAGGATTTATTGTTATAACTGATTTATTATAGGTTAGTCAGCTGGAGGTGTTTTGACATGATATGAGTTAGTCCTTCATGACAATAATGTTAAAGAGGGAGGGGGAACATTGTAACCAGTGAAAGGTTTGATTTCTCATTGATCAATTTACAAATTTAGTGTACAAATGTCCTGTATATGAAAAACCTATATGAGAAAATCTTGAAGAATTATTGAATAAACAGAACAATTAACAGAATGTTTTCTGAACTTATTAACCAGGTCACCTCAATCCTCATCCTACACTGAAAAAAAAAAGAAAAAAGTTGACTTAACTCAAAATAATAAGTCAACCTATCGCAGTCAGCTTCTTAACTCACAACCGACAACTTAAAAACTTTATTTCCTCTAATAAATAAAAGGGAGTCTATTGAATTTTAAAAGATCTGTCAGATCAACTAAAGTTTTTCTTGTCTTTAGAAAACCTTTTTCTTGTGTTTTCTGTTTTGGAGTGATTTACTCTCAAGGAATCTGAAGCATTCGTGACATGTTAACTTCATCTCGTAACATCAAGTTCATGACAGTTGTGATGCACAGTTGTACCGAGTTGTTTACTCTATCATGTGATGTTTACCATCAGTGCATATCTGAGTTTTAGTAAGAGCAGGGAGTGGCTCTGATTTAATTACCAGAGTGAACTTACTGTATGTTTGCAGGTGTGTGCACCGTGAAGACAGAGAGAGCCTGAAGCATCTGTATGGGCAAATCCCTTTGAAATTCGGAGGAACTTCCTTTACTTGTGTGCTTAAGATCCCTTCTTCCTCATGCTAGAATCACTCATACACACAGCCCCAGGTTTACTGCTTTTAGAATATGATTTAAGCCATGTAAGTTAATTTTTAAATAATAAACTGTACAATTTTTAAAAAACTGAATGTTGCATACAGTATATATTGCAAATGTATTTACATATCTGAATGCAGATGATCACGCAAAGCTAAATTACAGTGACGTGCAAATCAGAATTCACATTTGCTTTGATCTTCACAAGAAAAGCATAATTTTTTATGAAATTGATAAAATAATAAATAAATCCAAATTTATGGAATGAAATAAGTACATTGAAATTTATGTTTGTTTCTGTGTTTAGATCATCACATTTTTTAAACTTTAATTAATTCATATTAGTATAATGACTTTTCAGTTTAAGATTGAACGTCTGCAAATTTGGAAAAATTGTAAAACATAAAAATGTGTACAGATATTTGAAAAGTACTGAACACTAATGTAAGCGTAGTTAATAAAAAAGTTGCATGATGGTTTTAATGACATTTATATACAAGTATAAAACTGTTAGTTCAAATAAAAATTTTAAAAGTGCCATGAGAAGAAATACCCACATAGCTCAAAGAATAAAAGGGAAAGGGAAGTGGTGTGTGGCCAAGTATGGTGACCCATACTTGGAATTTGTCCTCTGCATTTAACCCATCCAAGTGCATGCACACAGTAGTGAACATACACCCAGAGCAGTGCTCCCCAGGCACATGCTGTGGTGCCTGGGGAGCAGTTGGGGGTTTGGTGCCTTGCTCAAGGGTCTCACCTCAGTTGTGGTATTGAGGGTGGAGAGAGTGCTGGTTATTCACTCCCCCCACCTACAATCCCTGAGACTCAAACCTGCAACCTTTGTTACAAGGCCAACTCTCTATCCATTAGGCCACGACTGCCCCTAAAAGTGGTTTGCTTGTACATTCAGAAGGCTACTGTATGTTTCAGGCATGACTGTTCAGAGGTTGAGGGATATTTAGTCAGCTGTTTGTAGGTGTGTCAGTATAAGAGTGGCACCTTGTGGTTTATTTCTGTTTAACAGAAACGTGTCACTGATGGAAAGAACCCCTATGGTCTTCTTAGGGCTATTGCTTATTAGTCTAGGGCTGTAATCACAGTAATGTTGCACAATGTTTTAACAGGGATGAGAAGCCTCAGGTTAACTTACTGTATATACCAACGCAGGTTACTTACTGTATGTATCATGACCAATTTGTATTTTATGAGGTGGCTAATTCGTATGAAATCGTGTGATTTTGTACGATTTCTGTGAGGGGTTGTTTAGGGGCGGGGTTAAAGTTGGTCCTTCGTACGAATTCGTATATATCTATAATTCAGACTGTGATACTGAATAAATTCGGCTATATAATTAATATTTTAATCAATAAGCAAAATATTTCACATTTATAGAATGATTGCATCTTAACAGTTTAGTTTAAACAAACTGAATAAACTATCATTGACAGAGATTGAGGCCTACACATCAAATCTAAATTTAGCCTATGTCTTAAATTATATTAAAAATGGAAGGGATGTGGCAGTAGCAAAAATAACATAGGGCCTAGCGAAGGATAAAGCATTATTATTATTATTATTATTAATATTCTGTATTCTTAGAATTACTGAATAATAATCGAGGGTTATTTTAAGGTCTTGTGCAATTTTGTGCAATTTTAAAACATTAACTGTAGAGGTCGCACTAACAGCATATTTAGCTTCATTCGCAGGAAAAGAAGAGATGTCTATTAAAATAAGGCTTACCAGACCTTCATATGCATCTTGTCATTTATATTTAAAATTAAATAAGGCAACATATGTTCAGAACATAATTAGCCTATAAGACAAAACATTAAAATGTTTGTATACACTTGTTAATGTATTAGCTATAGTGAACAATATTTGTTTTAACTGTTTGAATATTTTTTTTAACAAAGACTAATGACACACTTGACAATTTTTTAACAGTATTTTATAATTATTCTTATTTTAAAATTATTCTAAGTTATCAGACTTTTTTTCAGCTGTTTTCAAAACTGTATTGTTGCTGAAACTGCTGACTATGTGACATTATTAGTTTGCTTACATTCTGTGTGTCCTGTTCAGTCAAAACTGTGAAATGTCAGATAACTGAATGTCTGGCACACAAATATTCATACCATCGCAGATACAGTTTCCTGATATGCTATCTACCACCCAGAAATGATACTGATAGGCCTTCTACCTAAAAATGTACCTGAAAATTATAAAGTGAAAGAGAAACTTTGTTTGGGAATTCACTTATCTACCCTTCTTTTGTTATGGCATTAATAAACACATCCAGCAGATTCTCACCAAACACATGATTTACAAGAAGAGCTCAGCACTGCCACTGAACTAACCAAATGTGTTCATGTGACTGGACCGTCCACTTATGAGAAACACACCTGTGACAGGTTCCTGGAAATCACTGTACTTTGTCTTACAGTTTGAAACAAACTAGTATCCCTCACTGTGTTTTACAGTACGTCGATTTATTTCTAGTATATTTGATCCACAGTGATTAAGGATCTATGTTAGTCACAAGTCAAAGGATCAAACTTATACAGGCTATACTGTAGGCTACTATGAAAGTTGACAATAGTTAGTAGTTTAGCCATCTTGTTGTGCCTTTTGTGATTATTGGCATTTGTTTGGTGGTCGTTTTATCACTTTTTGCAGAAATTGTGGGCGATAAAGTTAAAGACTGAAAGTGAAACTGTTTTGTTGTAATATAGACTCCATGTGTTCTGGCTTCACAGCCCTTCCTGGTCAATTTTTATACAGAACACAAGACAATAAGTAGGCTATATTTTAATCTTTTAAAATATTGGTTTTTTTTTTAAGTCAGTCAAGTTCAATGACAGCTTAAACAGAACGGTCTGCTCATGCATTATCACAACTCACACAATTGCTTTCGGTTTTATTTGATTGCTTTTATTTTCGCTTGCGTGCGCTGACCTTGTTTACAATACAAAAAAAAAAAAAAGCATTTTACACAGCTTTGTTACTAAATGTGTAATCTGAAAATATCTTTTACAGTAACAATGTGATATTTAGCATTTACATACATTTCTCATTTTTTACTTTTGCCATTTTTCATGTGTAGCTATAGTAAAGTTATTAAAACAATGAAATTACAAATAAACAAATAAGCTATCTTATATAGCCTAATATTGGATGTCTTTTATATACTTTTAGCTGATTTTCCTTCAATATCTGTTCCATTTTTTTAATTAAAATGTTTGTTTTTATATAGAAATGTATAAATTATATACAAAAACAATCAAATCATTTAGGAATTAGATCAAAAATTCAGTACAATGCTTCCATAACTTTGATGATATATGATGCATCATATAAGCTAAAGGTAGGCTAATGTAAGATAGCACATCATAACATATAGATAATATAAAAAAGCGCAAACAACAAGAGAAATCTCTTAACCTCCAATACATTTCCGGTAGGTGACGAACATGGCTCCGGGCTTCACCTGGAGCTCAGACAGCTTCTTGTGCGGCTGAACCGGTTTGCCGTTATAGGCCAGATTCCCACATCCTAGTTCTGGTCTGAGCTTCAGGACCTTCTGCTGCAGTTTTGCGATGGTATCGATGCTCCTCACAGTCACAGAAATCTTCATCCCGTCAGAGCCATTTAAGACATTCACAGCAAAGCTTTTAGGACCTGGTGAAACTGGCTTTTGAACCTGGAGAACGGTGTGGGTGGTGTTTTCTAACGGTTCAGGCAGGGGAACAGGGTCTCCTTTGGGATGTTTGGGATCTCCTTTGACACACTGCTTGGGTCCACATGCTTCAGGCTGAAGAAGGATTGGAGCCTGAAAGAGAATCAGGATATTCAGAGAATGTAAGCATGGCACCTTATGACAACAAATCAAAACACAAGAGACAAAATTTTCATAAGACCATACACAACACTATCATGTTAAAAAGTTTCTGTTCTTACAAAATGTATTTGAAATCATCTTACCGGTGCTGTTTGAATGTCTGTAGCCATGCTGCCTTGAGCTGCCAACCATCCACAATCCAGAAATGATGCTCTCTTACTGCTGGTCAATGAATTTATAAAGTCAAAGAGACATCTTGGGGAATGTACCTGACTTTCCATGCCCAGCCCAACCCTGGTTGATTTTCATCAAACGTGCATTTACACGAACAGCACACTGCTACGTAACTACCACAACAGTGCAACGGCAAGAATCAGATTTGACATATCACAAAAAAAACGGTAACCACCGTACTTTAGTTTCAGTCCAAAACAATTAGTTTCATAATGTTTTATTTCATTTTCATTTTAAGCAGTGGTAGTTGTTTTTATGTGTCATATGTGGTTATGGTAGCATGATTAAGGATCTACATCAAGTTTTAAGTCAAAGAATCGAACCTATATACATGATAGAAGAAATTAGTTTTCTTGAGATTATTATTTTACATGTGTGCAAGATGGTATAGGGAGCATAGGGAAGATAAGAGGTAATTGTAATTGCACAGACTACTATCTACCTGCCATCATTTAATATAAGAAACTGTATGCATCAAAAATAATTGTACTGTTAATAAACTCATAATGAGAAAACCTAGATCTTAACAGGCTTGTTGAATTTAACTGAGTGTTAAAACCACCTTGATATTGGATTGAAATCTGGAAATAAATGTCAAAATGTAAATGGTGAAAAATGAAGAAATATTTAAGATTCTGCTCTATTCCTTTGGGACATTAAACATGTCTGTTCTCTTTGTACAGACGGTCAGATGTTCTAGTTTCCACTGAAGCTCATGATCGTCTTTAGAATATACAAGATCAAGCAGGAGAACATTATCAGGATTTGTTCCTGTGCTGCTGTCATTAGAGCAGATCAATTCTGCAATTCATTTGTATGTTTCATTGCAACTTTTCAAATGTTGTATATCACAACTCATATCATAACTATCATGTTATATAACATATTAAAATGTTATTGAAGTAGAAAACAATGCAAAATAGAATTTATAACTAGAAGTTTCAGATTTTTGCATTTATTTTCATTGCAACAGAATCAAATTTACATGTAGTGCAAATCACAATTACAGTCCGTTTAAAAAATATATATTGACATTTTAATCTGAAAGTTTAATGCTTCCATTTCCATTCAGTAAATTTCTTTGAAAACATCTATTCATACATGTTATGAGGCTGCATATGATAAAATGTTGTCTGTTATGCTAGACCGTTTCCTCTTCTATGTGGATAGATTCTGTCATTTCTACTACCTCTGTTTTATGTTGTTTGCAGATGTTACAGACGATGTCTTGCAATGTACCGATTAAGACTGAAACTCTTCCTCGTAAATTCTTGAAGAATCCAAAGCACAAAAACAAACAAACCTAAATTACATCTTTGTTCCTTCAGGTTAAATACAACAAAAATAAAATTTCTAATAATGTTTTCTTGCAGATAAAATAACATTCAACTTCTTTTTTGTTTCACTTTCGTTTTTATTCAACAGGGCTTATTGCATTACTGATAATTAAATCAAGTTATGTGTGTCTTGATACATGATACATCTAGCTAGTTAACAGTAATAGATTATGTAAAAAGCAAAAATTTGTATCTAAGGCACATTATGATACGGATGATTTACCATTGAGCGTGATGACAAAATACATCTAAGCCCTTGTTAACCCCCACAACATTTCTGGTAGGTGATGAACGTGGCTCCTGGCTTCACCTGCAGCTCGGACAGTGTCTGGTGCGGCTGAACCGGTTTGCCATTGTAGATGAGATTCAGGCTTTCTCCGAGGTCAGGGCTGAGTTTCAAAGCCGTCTGCTGCACTTTCCCGATGGTATCAGTGCTCCTCACAATCACAGGAATCTTCGTGCCACTGGAGCCATTGAAGACATTCACAGGAATGTGTTTAGGACCTGGTGAAACTGGCCCTTGAACCTGGAGAACGGTGTGGGTGGTGTTTTCCAGCGGCTCATGGTAGGGAACAGGCACAGTGTCTTTGGGGTCTCCTTTAACACACTGCCTGGGTTCACATGCTTCACGCTGAAACAGAAGGTATCGAGCCTGAAAGAGAACCAAGACATTTGTCACAATAAAACAAACATACGGCTGGTCACGAGTAACAACTGCAACACTTTCTTGTTAAAAGTCTTATGTAAAATATTGGCATGTTATGTTCAAGGACTGTCTGCTTTAAAATAATCTTACCAATGCTGCATGAACAATTGTAGCCATGCTGTCTTACACAGGCTATCTTTCTGGTCCTCTGTTTTTCTTGGTGTTTGTCACGCTTCTGATTTATAGGCAATACGGAAAGTACCTTATTATTTGGCGACAGACTCCACCCCCTACAACTTGGTTACTTCTTTCTGCCTAGTTCACCTCAGGCCACTGGAGATTTACAGAAAAACATTCAATATGGGTGGACATCTGACGGAAATGGTTACCTAGAAAACCCTGACAAGTCATGATGTTTTAATTCCTTCATTTGTTTCTGTATTATTTATTTCATTTCACTTCATTTTAAGAGTACAATTTTAAATCACCACTTCTGAACACTATGTTTTTGCCTTCTAGGACTGTAGTTTTTATAGCATTGTTTTGGACTGAAAAGTACCGATCACTCCACCTCAAGTAAAAAGTACCCAAGATACTGAAAGCGTAAGCATCTCAGCTAAATATTACCGCATCGAACCATATCTAACCATAAAAAAAAAGAGTGGAAAGTCCCAAGGTAATACTGAAAATGAAACCTCTTTATACAAAACAATAACAAAATGAAAGTCATTTTCCATGCATGAACCAAGGTGAAATTGACTGATTTAAATAGTTTTTTAATGTGACAATCACATAAAAAACATGATAGGTGACATTATCCATGAGTTCAAAACACATTTGATTTTTAATTTGCTGTACAAATATTACATCAAACCCAGAGACTACAAGCAGATTCACAACCCAAGCAGTCTACTTAGAGTCACAGATCCAACACTATTACACGTCCCTAGTATTTTCCATAGTGAGGTCTAATGAGATTCTCTCACATCACTGCACTGAAACTCTCTACAAGCTGCTGTTTGTTTTCCCAGTACCCTTCTTGACACTAGGAGGTGTTTTCTGCACCATCGAGAGCGTGTCTCTTTTCTCAATCTTCCTCAGCTGCTTCTTCTTCATTCTCTTGATCTTTGCTGTATTCTTAATCTGAAAGGGACAAAGCAGTAATGAGTTATTTAAAAAGACAAACAAAGAAGAATACATCAGATAAAAAGTGTTAGTAACAACTGAATTTTTGGTGCAAATTGACATTCTGCATTTACCACTTGCACGATCTCTGCTTTTCTTTCATTCTCTGCTCGTCTTCTCAGGTTTTCTGCTCTCCTCCTCTTCTTCTCCTGCAAATTTAGATGCAGAACAAACACGTGACCAATGTTCACTTTAATTTAAGTTTTTAACTTCAAAACCCCATGATATTGTCCACAATGTCACCATCAACAGGATTCTCAGAAACTGACACTTTTATTGAACAAGGAAGCATTATATTGATCAAAAGTGAAATAAACACAGCCTTGGTGAACAAAAGAGACTTGTAACTTATCTATGTAAGTTGTATAGGTGTTGGACACAATGCAATAAAAAGAAAAAGACAAAAACACGCAGGTTTGGGGCATAAACTCGCCTCTTTCTCTCTGGCCTGCTCATCTTTCAGCTGTTGTTGGTACTGCTTCACCAGCTGCTTCTCTCTCTTGGCCTCCATCTTCTTTTCCCATGAAGTACGCAGAGGTTTGTCTCTCAACAGAGCGGAGAACCTACACAACAAAGGCAGCGCTGAAGACGTCAGATAGATAACAAGCAGAAGAAACACTAAGACAAATAGAGCTGGTTATACTACAAAAATAGTCACAGGACAAAATGGGTTAGAGAACAAGTTTATGTATCTAAGCATTATTATGGACTGATAGACATGCAAGAACATGAAGGAAAACATAGACACAAAAACTC
>JAFVLL020000616.1:0-17473 GCA_021397915.2 Tor tambroides
GGAACCACAGTTTCCACAAATCCCTTCACTCGATTGGGATGTTCTCTTTTATTCTGGACGGCAAGGGCAGTGACTGTAACATCGAGCGTATTTTGTGGTATTAAACACGTGTTTATACCAATTTCATCAGGCTCCGAAAATTCTTCAAAAAGAACACCAACTATGGCCTTCTCAGCTGCCATAGTTGCAACTCTTGCGTCATCAGAACAGGGTGTTCAACGCATCACCGTTTCCGTTTAATAAACGTTTTGCACCGTTTTTTCGGGGCTGAATGCAGCCCTGTTGAGTGACTAGAGAAAATTTACTAGTGTTGTACAATATTTGGTGCACTATAATCAAATCAACAGATTAAGGGAAGTTAAAATGTGTTTAAAAAACAAAATACATAAAGTGATGTATTTTAAATATATCTCATACCATTTCCCTCAAATCAAAATAGGCTACATAAATAAAGTCATGAATTTTAAATTAGCCTATATGTCACAAATCAGTTTAATGCATGCCATGAAATATTTCTCTTTGTGATTTCAACTGGTTAAGCAAATAAATTAGTCTGAAAATGTCGACAGATTTTGACCCCAAATAGTAGGCCTTCGGACACTCATGCCACGTTAAAAAGTACAAATGTCTTTGCATTATATAACAATATGAAACTAAATGCCATTAAGCACACTTGTCAAGAAAGTCATTTTACTGTTAGGTTTCAAATTATAATAGAAGAAGTATTTGGAAACTTTCTTGTGAAATGTTAGTGGAACATGTTAATTTGATGAACTACACCTGTGTGAACTTGGAACTAACTTCATATATCCACTAAAAATGACCAGTTGGATAGAAGTCATTGCTGAAATGTCTCAAAAAAATGAAGTTAGTTCCCAGAAAAGCTCTAGCATTAAAGTATCATATTTTAGCGTGTCCAAAAGTGATCAAGAACATTTTGGGGCCATTTTGCCACATGGACCATTAGTGAAAAACACTTTCATCCTAGATAAACCTCTCTGATGGTCCACTGAGTTGTTAGACGATGTCCCAGACAGATTTTATTTTATTTTGTTTTATTTATTTATTTATTTTGTTTGTTTCTTCATCATAACAGATTGGAGAAATGTAGCATTACATCACTTTCTCACCAATGGATCCTCTCCAGTGAATGGGCGCCGTTACAATGAGAGTCCAAACAGCTGATAAAACATCCCAATAATCCACAAGTAATCCACACCACTCCGGTCCATCAATTAACACCTTAACATTATGCAAAATGTACGTGTTTGTAAGAAACAAATCCATCATTAATTTATCTTCACTTTACACCATCGCTTCCATAATCCATAATGACACTTCCTTCAATGAAAAAGTCCATCCACTGTTGTCCTCTCACATCAAAATTCACCAACATAATTGCTTAGAACTGATTTTGTTTGTAAACAGTGCTTGATCTGCATATTTCTCTCCTGATTCAGATGGAACAAATTATTCACTGTAGAAAGCAATATTGTAGACAGAGGGCTTGTCTGAAGTTAAAAACATCGTAGTGATAAATTTGTTTACAACAAACACGCAGCTTTTCACTTCACAAGATGTTGATTGATGGATTGGAGTGGTGTAGATTACTTGTGGATTATTGTGATGTTTTTATCAGCTGTTTGGACTCTCATTCTGATAGCACCCATTCACTGCAGATGATCCATTGGTGAGCAAGTAATGTAATGCAACATTTCCCCAAATCTGATGAAGAAACACACTCATCTACATCTTGAATAGCCTAAGGGTGAGTAAATTTTCAGCACATTTTCATTTTTGGTTGAACTATTTCTTTAAGTGTCGTTGGTAAACTTAAAATGTGATGTTAAAGTTACATTTTGTACATCTACAAATTGTTTTGACAGGTTAAAATAACCCTTCGGCTTATCAGCCTGTAATTACTGTGATTTCAGTCCCATCACAACCATCTTTTTTTTCTTCAGATTTGATCAGCTGTTTCTGGCATGCCTCTCACATGGTTTGGAGACAGCGTGTTTACACTGACGATGGCCTCTAGCCATGTTATATTTCAGCTTCAAACTGTACAGATCAAACTTCAAGCAATGGCAAGACATCAAGAGCCCCCGAACATTTGACTGTTTTCAGCCACCTCATTTTCACAATAAGGAATCGACTTTGACATGCTACAGTAACATTTCTTTTTAAAATTGTTCATCTCAGGAAGAAAACAATTGCTTGTTGTGCTTTTCTCTACATAATGGCAACGGTTGTTATTTCACTTAGGCAATGGATTCAGGGAAAATAAATAATAAGGAAATCTTGCTTGGAAAAAAAAGACAGTATAAATCAAGCACATCCGCTAAAGAATGTAGAACTGCAGCATAATCTTAGAAACAATTTGTATTTAATCATATGATATCTATCAAGCTTATTTTAATGAACTGCTTTGCTAAGAAGTTTGTGCTTTTACAGTAAATGCAAATATATAATATAAAAAGTAAATAATATATTTATATAGAAAAAATATCAAAATGATTTAAAATTTACTTAAAATGTTATATTACTTTACATATTGCTTATATTAAAATTGTATTGTATATTACTATGTTCTATGTAAAGTAATTTAAAATATTATGTAAAATAATAAAATAATATATAATTGTATAAATTATACTTTCATTATATTCTACAAATAATATTATAATTTTAAATGAAATAGTATAAGGTCAACAGGCCAGAATGTGTAATATATAATAAATTAAATTAATATAACATTTAAACTGAAAGTATTACATAAAATGTTATATAAAAATACAATAAACACACACATTTGTATTTTTTATTTATATATTATTAATATAAATGTTGTTTTAATATTATGTTTAATTTATTACAAATCACACACTGTGGAGTATTGACTTTCACACTTTAATTTTAAATTCTATTTAGTATTTTGTTGTTGTTGTTGTTGTTGCTGTTGATGTTGTTTTTGGAGAATTTATAGACTCTCTTATGACTGTTATTGATCTGCTACTGACAAGTGATGATAAAGTGACTGTTATTTATTTATTTATTTATTGTCAGTTATGGCTGATCTGTATGGCCAGTCATTTGTTATTTGAAAGTGAAAATCTGTGTTTTAATCAACCAATCCTTCTGAATTAGATTGGTCTGAAGCTTTTGTTGTGCATCTGTCATCAGAATTGCATTATCCTATTTCTGCTATTCCTAGGCTACTATTATCTAATCTTTGTGTGTTTCCCCCCCTAAAATAATCTCTACATACTCTGCTTGGCCTATTGACTTCAGGTCTCTTGATTTAAAAGCGCTTTATGATATCTGGTTGTTCTTTGCTATGATTGCTTACATGTTTTCTCATTTACTCCTTATAACAAGCCTGTCAGGCAAATAATGCCTCTCATTTCTCCTTATTTTAGAGATGATAGTCAGCTCAGCAGTGACGAAAGATAACTCGCAGCAGCATTTCTGTGGGGAATTGCACTTCTATGGTATTAAAAGATGAAAATATGTTGGTCCAAACTCAAATAAGTCAATCTTATGATAGCTTTAAAAAATAATTCTTGCTGGAAAGTCAACATGAAGCAGTGTTTGCCACCTATGTCCTTTCCATAATGTGATATATTTTGAAAAACAGGATAATTAAATGAGAAAAAAAATGGAAGTATTTTATTTGTTTGTGGTGAAAAGAATGGTTTTGTGGTTATCAGAAGCTCTGAAAAAATTCCAGTATTTATGATGTTGATGATGATTATTATTATTATTATTATTATTATTTATTAAATATAATATTAAAATAACATTTATATAAATAGTAATAAAAAATTATATTATATGAAATGTTATATAAAATATACAATGCTATTACCATTATTTAATTATTTATTACTTTCAGTTACTTTACATGTGGAACATAATTTACAGTATATAATATGTAATATTATATAAATAATAATGTAAATAATATGGTATTATTATTATTAGTAGTAGTAGTAGTAGTAGTAGTAGTAGTATTTATAATATTATTATTTATTATTAATTATTTATCTGTTTTGATATTTACTGTTTTTACAATCACTTTCTCTGGTCTTGTTGCTGCCATGTTTCATAATACAGTAGCAGGATTCATAACATGTACTAATAAATTTGCAAAACTGTCAGACAAATCGAAACCCGTTTGCACAACCATCATCGCCTTTAAGGTTGTATAATTTAGTAGCTCTCCAAACCACATCTCCTCCATCTGGATAATTGGCCTTATTATGGCATTGGCCCAGTCACATTGGTCTCTACCTCTCATGGTTTTTACCGAATTAGAAGCAGTGAAAAGCGAGGTGTTATGGAATATTGACAAAAAAACATATTATTTTAAATCGGCTAAAAACACAAATGGTGTCTGTCAGAATGGTCATTACAGATCCATTTTCCTCTTACTTGATTTTTTTCCTCTCCACTTGGGGAGATAATCTGCACCTTTGGCTTTTATCTTCAACAGACCATTTTCATTATCTTACAATGCATATTGATTTTGGAGTAATTACGGCTCTCTCACGAATCTGAATTTGGAAATGTAATTTTGAATGAATTCTCACACTGTTGCATTGGTGGAAGCGTATGAACTTGTTCTCTCTCATCTCATAGTGACACTCCTTTTCTCTGAATATATTAAACATCCTCATTAACTGGCTTCTAGTTAATGACTGACATACGTATTAAGCACCATAACGTCTAGACGGTTCGCAGTGATGTGTCAGGTTGAGTGTACTGCATAAGACAGGTTTTATGAGTTTTCTGACATTGTTTGTTTAGTATCACTCGACAGGTGCGGTTGTGTTTGTTTGATGAGTAAATCATGCTGAAATACAGGTCAGAAATTCTTATGCTTTGAAAAGCGTCATACCTGTGCCGTATACGTAGTGCAACTAAATAAATATTTATACAAAGCTAGTTATGTATACCTATAATACAAAATGAAACATGACTTCAAATTTAAAATTTGCATGAAATAGTGGTTCTCCTGAAATTATGGTACCCATTTTAATTCGGCAATGTGATGTTTCTATGAGTGAAATATAATATTTAATGCAATAAATTGAGAATTGAGAACATAGAGAATTGATTAGATCATGAAAAGTGGGTGTTATGTACCATAACATGTTCTCTGGGTCTTGTCTGGACTTTTATGTTGAAGTGATTCCTGTGCTTGCCTTCTCTGCCTGCATATTAGTTATCTGGACCAGCTGAGTGCATTCTGCTAAATTTTGATGGCCGTCCCATTAAGGACTATGTGGGGGAACTTTTGTCACCTTGCTCCACTAAATGAAGTGGTTCTTATGGACTGTTTTTGGAGTGGGCTGGACAGTAACATCAGATGCCAGAGGGAGAGTCCGGGAAAATCTCTTTTCACTGTGGGGGAAGTGGAGGAAGATCTATCTCCTAAATATTTTTTGGTGGAGAGCTACACAACCCAGGCTCCAACGGCCATGGAGCCAGATCCACCACAGACACCACCAGATGGCATCATCCCAGACACTGGACCTATCTCAAAGTGGACAAGTTTGGCATCCAGCTTAGTAGATCCACCGTTAATGTCGGTGTGAGCAATTGGCATCTCAATCCCGTTGTCCTCAGCACTCTCAATCTCAGAAGCTGCAGCGCTACCTGTCCCAGGGGTCATTCTTTTGTTCATCCGCTTCCTGTGATAGTGGTCACCATTTTGTGCATTTGGGCCATACACACGTCCCCTGAGGCATTGGGAGCTGTTGCAGAATCTCTTGAGGCGGCGGCAACTGCTGCTGAATTCCCCGAGATGGCAGCAATCACTACAGAATCCCAGAGGTGACAGGGACTGCTACAAAACCTCCCGAGGAGGCCATCTCTGAACCCTGTCACAGCCACGGAGGTTGTCTCTGAATTCTCTGCCTGACCAGTCACAGCCACAGAGGCCGATCCTGAACCCTCTACCTGTTCTGTCACAGCCACGGAGGTGGTCTCTGAAACCTCTGCCTGTCTTATCATGGGTATGGAGGTCATCTCTGAACACTCTGCCTATCCTCTCAAGGTCATGGAGAACGTCTCCAAATCCTCTGTCTGCCTATCCTGTTATGGACATCGAGGCTGTCTCTGAACACTCTACCTGCCCTGTCACAGGTATGGAGGCCATATCTGAACACTCTGCCTGTCCTGTCATGGGTATGGAGGCCATTTCTGAATCCTCTGCCTGCTCCTGTCATGGCCATGGAGATCGTCCATGAACTCTCTTTTTGTTATGACCACAGAGGCCATTACTAGCCTCTCTGTGATGGTTCTGACTGTTCCGCCACGGTGCGCTTCTGCTCAGCCATGGAGGTCTCAATCTCCACCTGATCTTGAGTGGTGGTCTCCTGCTTCGTCTGCTCCATTTTGGGGGTCGTCATTGCTGCTTTGGTGGTTTCCAACTCCACCCGGACCGACTAGTGGTCACCAGCTCCGCCTGCCCTGCCTTGGTGGTTTTCTGCATTGCCCTGTCCACCTGCTCTACCGGCCAAGCTGTGGTGTCCAGGTCCGCCCTGGCCTCCTAATCTGCTGGCTCTGCCCTGGTCTCCATCCCCACCTTGGCAGCCTGATCCACCGGCTTCTCCCTGGTCTCCAGCTCTGCCAGGTCCTCCCTGATTTCCAGCACCTCCAGCTCCTCCCTAGTCACTTATCCCACCACAGTCTCCAGGCCCTCGTCCACTCCATGGGCCTGGACCACCGTACCTCCCCATGTTCTGTCTCTGCTCCACCACCCTCCTGGACTTTGTGTTGTGTGTTTTCTGTTTTGTTAACTTTTTTGTTTTGTTTTGTTTCCTAGATGGTGGGCTATTTTACATGTTCCCTGTGTCTTATCTGGACTTTTATGTTGAAGTGTTTCCTGTGCTTTGTTTGTAGTTAATTTGTAGTCCATTCATTGGTTCCCCCTGATTAATCTCCCCAGAGGTCTTGTTATCTTGTTAAGCTTGTTAGCCCCCTGTGTATATATGCCCTTGTGTTTCACTTGTCCTTTGTCAGTCATTGCTTCCTGTAATGCTCTTGTTCCTTTGTGCTTTTCTTGTTCTTGTTTTTGTTTGGTATCATTTATTAAATACCCTGCACCTAGATACATGTCTCTGCCTGCTTTCTCTGTCTGCACTTTACAATATCAGAGCCACTGGAGAGGGTTTGAAGGTTAGCGCCGTTAAAAAGTTAATGATCATTGTTAGCATCTATTGTTTTTCAGCTACTACCCAACTACTCAGTGTTGTTAAGTAAAACTTTGACTATTAAAAATCATTATGTTAAAGGTATAGTTTGCCCAAAAATGATAATTGGCCGAAAATGTACTCACCCTCACTGGAGAAAGCAATATTATGAATAGAGGACTCATATTTTAGCTGAAAGCAATAGTTTGAAGTTAAATACGTCTTAATGATGGATTTGTTTCTAACAAACACACAGGTTTTCACATAATATGTGGATTACATTTGGATTATTGTGATGATTTTATCAGCTGTTTTGACTCTCATTCTGATGGTACCCATTCACTGCAGGGGATAAGTGAGTACATTTTCAGAAATAATATATAAATATTAGATGAAACACCTAATATAAAAAATAAATAAATAAATACCTAAATAAATAAAATACATAAAATTAGAAAGTCAAAGTACTAAAATTAAAAATACATTAAAGCTAAATATTTTTAATGCGTAATTTAAATACTCATCATTTTAGCTTTTCCATGTTATAGAAACCAAACAACAATCACCTAATCACCTTGGGGCCACAGGAAATGACATCATGATTGGGTGCTAACTGACACCATAACAACTTGTTCAGTCCCAACAATTTATGTTTTTTGCTTAAAATTGTATTTTTTCTTTATAACTTGAAGAAAGATGTCTTTTGGGTCCAGATGGTGTAGTTACAACATCTACCAGCAGGGGCTAATGCAGTCTCAAGCTAAACCTCGACCTTTCAGTTTCAGAGGTGGAACAATTTATTATATTTTGATGAACAATTACGAAGAACAGTGTTTTCCTTTGGAATAACGTGCATTGATGAATTGCGCGCAGTAAGACCAAGAAAGTGTTTTAAGATATGGCCAGTTATTATTTAATGTTGACTTTAAATTAAGCAATTTGGTTTTTAAAGAATCAACAATCGAAAACCATTTACGGAAGAAACCTCAATTAATTCAAGAAATGTTTATAGTGCCATTCTTATGTAAAATCCTTCAACCTTCCTTTGGAAGCAGAGTTTATACAGGCTTCCAAACATTTAGTCCCATCCTCAGCCCATAAACAAAATAATGAGGAAATATGACTTTGAATTCTTCTCAATCTTCCCTCTTTTCTGGAGGTTTACACAAATCTAAACAGTCCAGGGAAGGATTCAGAAAAAGAAGAACTAGTGACTTTCTTTTACAACATTGCACACTTTTTTTTGCAACATACACAACTGAGTGTAATTCCCCAAAAGTGCCCTGCTTTGTCCTGCTGCTTTATGTTTCTACATGCCGTTAGCAGTAAGTGGAATGACCACAAGAATCTCAACAGCTCAAACTTCTCAGTATTTTACTATAAACTGAGGCGTGTCACGGAAGAGGTTGTGAAGATCTTGAGATGCCTGTGGTCTGCTTGGCCTTTGAGAAGTAAATTAAAAGTGAATTGACTGCAAAATGATGACAAAGCATTTTAAAATGACCATAATGTTGTCTGAATATAGTGGTTTGGCTTGTAAGTAAACTAATGTTAAAACAAAGTGTGTGTGCCTGAGTGATTTGAAATGAGATCACAATGAGCAGAGGCCAGAGGAATTAAAAAAACTACAAATATTTCTTCACTTTTAAAAAACAACAGGTACTGTTCAAGCAGACTCTGGGTTGTTGATAGCATGTTGCTAAGCTAACAACATAATAGTCTACTCTAGTAAGAGTTATTACACACAAGTTTTGATAAATAAATTCTCTTGTTTTCTAAATGAAAGAAACTAATTCGATTTCTTATAATGCTTAATATTTAATGAAACAAAAGTAAATGAAATAAGTAACTTGAGCAAGACTTCTATTTTCATTCCTGAATGAATCAGCATTTTGAATGAATCAGTTGAATAAATGATTCATTGTTTCACTTACAAACAAAGGCTGTGTCCGAAATCATGAGTGAGTGATTCAGTGACTCATTCATAAACAGTCCCAAGTTTCATTCCTGAATGAATCTGCATTTTTGAATGAATCAGTTGAGAGAATGATTCAGTGACTCATTCATAAACAGTGACAAGTTTTGTTCCCGAATGAATCTGCATTTTTGAACAAATCAGTTGAGGGAATGATTCAGTGACTCATACATAAACAGTCATAAGTTTTGTTCCTGAATGAATCTACATTTTTGAATAAATCAGTTGAGAGAATGATTCAGTGACCCATTCATAAACAGTCACAAGTTTTGTTTCTGAATGAATCAGTGTTCTGAACAAATCAGTTGAGTGAATAAATCAGTTATCACTTATAAAGACAGTCGACTGTCACAATCAACTGAAATGATGATGTAGAAAGAATCACTGAAAATTCCCCACCACTAATGCATTTTGAATTAATTTAATTTCAGAGGCCATCGCAATACATTCTAAACATTCCTTAAAATCCTGTCTATATAACAAAATGCATTAGATTTTGGAACAAAACAGTGTGTCCAGGTTGATGACTTGCTGTGTAACATAAATAATTATAGCAAACAAACATCCCCAAAGGGTTAACAAACTTTCATCAGCACATTGTTTACATGGGTATTACGTGTATGATTGATTTTACTTTGTCTGCATTGTCACACACTCCACCAAATTTTGTCTCTAAAGGTCTCTGCACACTGAGTCCGAAATTTTCGGATGTTAAAAAATAAATACGACCTCACGTTGTGTCAATCACGTTTGCACACTGCCTCTGAAACTTTCGTCCATCAAAAAAAATTCGGATCAGGTTCGATTTTCTGCGTTTTCGCATCCGTTGCATGCATTTTGATAGGAAAGGATGGGGAATACGAAAAAACGTAAAAACGCATGCGAAAATTTCGGACTCAGTGTGCAATGGCCTTAAGACTAAGAGTATCGAAGATGCAAATGAAACAAGCGAAACGAGTGTGAGCGAATTATTTCATCACCACATGAAATTACAAACTGGTCAGCTTGTGTCATGCACTCTGCTAGCAGAGGAAAATAAGCACGTTTAGAGTCTCATGGCCGGTTGAGAACCCAGTGAGGAGTAGGAAAAGAAAGCGGAATCACAGCCTGCCATGTTTATGCATTTACGTGGGGATAATTAGTCCGTGGGGCGACATTTCCCAGCACAAAAATGCAGAGGGGGATGATCCACCAGGGATAATGTGGGAACATCGACAGACCGGTTTTAAATGTCAGTGTGTGTGCGTTTGTATTTGTTGGAGCGTAAGATGAAGCACCGATACAAACCCACGACGAGTCTTTGACCTACATGGGTGTGACCACAGAACACAAACATCATGTAAAGTCACGTTAAAACAACAAACAAGATGAAAAAGACATCACAGTTTGTAATTGCTTTTCATGGCCTGAACGTCCCAAACATGATTGAAAATTTACCACCTGTATGTGTTTTCCAGTTGAAAATAGACAGTTTGAACTTTTCACCTGCACGGCTTCCTCTCCAAACCAACGGACAATCCCAATGGATCCGAAATTCATATGTTGAAAGGACGAGTGAGTGTAATTGAGTATGTGAGACTTATAAACGGCCCATTCCGAACTTTCCATAGGGAAAAGTCCATAAGATGAGGCCCGCGTCCTTTTTGCCCCCATTCAAGTTGTGCACTGACCCCTCAACCTCCCGCCATCCCGACCTTTGGCCTCCCGCGCTTTCAAAATTCCGTTAAGAGGAAAGTAGAGCAAAGGAGACATAAAGACAGGAGAACGAGCGCAAGGAAGAAAAAGAGAGCAGAGGGAAAACTCCTTTCTTACATCACCGATCATCTCCCGCCATCGGCCCACCGCCACCCTCCCATCAGCCCCCACCCCTGTGTTTAAATCCAAGAAGAGGCAAGGACGAGTCTGATACACTGGCGCTTTCATTTTTTGAGTGATGATGAATTGCTGCCGCCGTGCTAGACCGGAGCAGGGGAAGGATGCGGCGGATGCCGGGCGGGAGACTCTCCATGCCTGCCTGTGTTTAAAAATGATTGATTAAACTGACACCGGCGCAGGAGTGCAGAGCCGCTCTATTTTTCTCCCTCATTATGTAAGACAATATTTCAAATCAAGAGAGCACTTGAAGAGGACAGCGCAGGCCCCCAGACAGGACACACTTCAGATAAAGTTTACAGCCAAATAAAAAAAATTGAAAGAATATATCTATGGGCCTTTTTTAGTTGTTATTTTTGGGCTTTTGGCATAACAAAAACTGCAGACTGATCGTTTATGTGTTTAAAATGGTCCTTTCATTCTTGATATATAGGCTTGGCTTTGCACATGGAAATGTACAGAGTTTAATTTTCTTGGACTTCAAATTATTCTAAAATAAATGAAAATCCAAGCTGTTTTGCTATGGAAAAAATCAAGGTATTTCACTTTTTGAATGCCTCCAAGGGAGAATGATTTCAGTTCAAAATAAATTATTTAGAGTGGCATTTTTTCCCCTGTATTTTATTCAATGCTCTAAAAGTGAAGAGAAAATCATAATTAACTAATCATATTATTATAATCATCATCATCATCATTATTATTATTATTATTATTTGGATTTATTTTTACATTGAGTGTATTTGATAAAAATGCATATTTTAATTAGGCATTGCATACAATTTTAAAACAGTCTCTTCATTATTCTCATTCTTATTTTTATTATTTGGATTTAATTATTTACACACTGGATGTATATGTGAAAAATGTGCATATTTAAATCAATCAGCAAATATTGACAGTATAGGATACCACAATACTAGTGACATATTGAGATGGAGATTCATATTAAATCATAATTAAAATATTAAGTATGGCAAAAATCTATATGTTAAATGCTGTATATGTAAATAGAGTCTAAACCTCTGGGATTATACTGAAAATATCATTTAAAATAAAGATAAATATCCAGGAAGTATTAGGATTTTATTTTATATAATAATCTCTCAATCAATCAATCAATCTCTCTCTCTCTCTCTCTCTCTCTCTCTCTCACCGTATGTATAAAAACTACAACATCCTTCATTTCATTAGCAAAATATAATAAATCCTGGTTACTGATTCTCATGTAACTGTCAAAATATATACTTTGAATGTAATGAAAGTTGCATTTTTGTATATACAATCCATTTAGACCATAAAATCTTTCATTTCATCAGCAAAGCATAATATAAATCCTATTTACTGACTATTTTTGATGTTTAGCTAACAACATCAAGGTCATGAGTTCAACTCCCAGGTCATGGGTCATGGATTCAATCCCATATATTCCTGTATACATAGACCATAAGATCCAGCTTTATTTCATCAGTAAACATAATACTGCCTTTTTATTATTAAAAGTTGTGTTGCGTTTCTACAGCTCAGAAATGTTGCGGCTGATGCGGAGAGCAGAGCATAAACACTGAGCACCTCCATTGTGTGTAAAACTCTGATCTGATGCAGACATCAAACTGAGAGATGGAGTGACACGTTTGTGGAAGTTCAAAGTAATGACTGATGTGCAGCATGGCAGACAGACATCTGACACCAACACACACACACACACACACACACACACACACACACACAAACAGAGGGGCTCCTGGGCAAAGCAAGAGAGCCTCTCAGGAACATTAACCCAGCTCTCAGTGCATTCTGCATTGTTTCAGACCAAATTTATACTTATGATGTTATTTGACTGAGTCTGTGTTAATAATGCAAGTCCACTTAAGGTGTCTCTGTGGTGTAACCAGGCAATGCTACCAAACAGCACCATCTAGCAGCTCTGAGATGCCTAAAAGTGTCAAAATCCTCTGCAACAGCAGCTACTGCAAGAATATTTGAATACATTGTTTGGCTCTATCAGAAAAAAACAACATTTGAATGTTTGTAGGTGGGATATTTATTCAACTAATATTTAATTAGATACAAACTGCATAGGTTTACATACCATGACAATCTAGTTCCTGCATCAAACAATGAGCATGGCGCTAGCAACAACAAGGTCATAGGTTCAGGCAATTTGTGAAGTGATAAAATGTATACTTTAAATATAAAAGTTGCTTTGGATAAATATGGACAAATGTAAATGTCCAAGATAATGAAACAGAAATAATTTAAGATTTTGATTTAAAATTAGATGAAAACGATAAAATAAATTTTTAATTTGATGAAAAATGTAGTGTTTATTTTGGCTATTTTGAAAAAAAAACAAAAAACAGTTGAACAACTGTCAAGGCAAAACTATTATTATTATTATTATGAAAATTAGAAATTCAATCATTTTTTAAAGTAATATACACTTATGGCTTTTTTTTTTCAAAAACTTTCCTTTTACAACATTTTTTGAAACATTAAAACATTTTTCAAAGTAAAAATAATTATTTTTTATTATTATTTCTATCACAAACATGAAAGATTATATAAAGCAAAAATTTATATTTATAAAATTGTTGCTAGATTTAAGAGTACGCATCTATAGGTTTTTTCAAAACCTTTTTTTTTTAATTTTGAAATATTTTTCAAGGTAAAGAATTCAGAATTATGGATTCTATTATTATTATTATTACGTTTTTTTTTGTTGTTTTTTTACATTTGACTACTTGCCATGTCATAAAAATGTCATCAAATTAAATACTCAGTCCAAATCATTGCAATACATACATAAATAAGGTTTCGTAAAGAACTGCATTTGTTTAAAAATGTATATTTTAAGCATTTAAGTACATTAGTGTGGGCTCTTATCAAAAGGTTTTCTAGGATTAATTAATAAATTAATTCAAGCATGTCCAAACTTTTAACCAGTAGGGTATTTTGGAATAAATTAATTGATCCCTAATATAGAGTGCACCAGTTTGACTAAAGCTCCACGTCTCTTGGCAATGTTATGCAATTATTAGAATACAGCCTGAGCACATGAGCGCAGATCACATGTATCGGACGGGCCGTTGTGTTGTTTTCAGATCTGTTGCACTCGTGCTTCTCAAAGTGTCCAGAGTCAGAATTGAATCATGGGATGTGTGTAGAGTTCAAATGACTGGGGAGACTTGCGGCGCTCAAAATCAGGAGGTGAAAAATGGCGTGGTTATTTGTACCTGACAGAAGTTAAGAGCCTCTCCCCGCGGCCCAGTCGCTCCCTGCTGACCGCGAGCCTGCCTTCTCCTCTAGCTGCAACTCACCTTGTGAGAGACACACACACACACACACCATCCCAAAAGGTGCGTAAGATGGCCTACTATCATCGGCGCGCTCAGTAAATACTAGGCCAGAGGTGCGCAGGTCTTGGAAAGGTCGAGGGATGTGCATGTATTCGTGTGGGGGGAAACGAATGTTTGTTGTGTTTTGTTTGTGTGTGTATGTTGGTGGATTTTCATATTAATCTCAGGGAATGACTGAATGGAGCCACTGATGTCACTAAGGGAACGTCTCAACACTGGTTTAGCACGTACATTTTGAGTACAATCAACAAAACAGGTCAGAAATGGGCTAATGTAAAGTCAACGTGGATTAAAAATATATTGAAATGACTTTAAAAAGTAGTAAGGTTGGGATAATTATCATAAGACTCATTAAATACTCTGAGTGAGAAATTATGTTCTACTTTTCATAAAATTTGAAGGGTTCTGAAGGATTGTTTTAGGTTTAGGAACCTTAAAGGGTTACTCCACCCCAAAATGAAAATTTTTTCATTAATCACTTACCCCATGTCGTTCCAAACCCGTAAAAGCTTCGTTCGTCACGATCAACGTCCAGAAACGTAGCAAGGAGATCGATAAAATAATCCATGTGACATCAGGGGTTCAACCGTAATTTTACGAAGCTACGAGAATTTTTTTTTTTGTACGCAAAGAAAAAAAATAACGACTTTATTCAACAATTTGTCTCCGTGTCACCGTACGAGAATACTTTTTGTATGCAAAGAAGAAAAAAAAAAACACTTTATTCAACAATTTGTCTCCTCCACGTCACCGTACGAGAATACTTTTTGTACGCAAAGAAAAAAAATAATGACTTTATTCAACAATTCGTCTCCTCCACGTCACCGTACGAGAATACTTTTTGTACGCAAAGAAAAAAAATAATGACTTTATTCAACAATTCGTCTCCTCCACGTCACCGTACGAGAATACTTTTTGTATAACACGATCAACGTCCAGAAACATAGCAAGGAGAGCGGTAAAATAATCCATGTGACATCAAGGTTTCAAATGTAATTAGCTACAAGAATACTTTTTGTACGCAAAGAAAAAAATAAAAAGACTTTATAACTTTATAAATGCGGATACGCTGTTTACGCCGTTTACACTTTGATTTGAACGAAAACAACGTATCCGCATGACGCAGCTGACACAGAATGGCGCTACGGTGACACGGAGGAGACAAATTGTTGAATAAAGTCTTTTTTTTTTCTTTGCGTACAAAAAGTATTCTTGTAGCTAATTACATTTGAACCCTTGATGTCACATGGGTCATTTTACCGATCTCCTTGCTATGTTTCTGGACGTTGATCGTGTTAATTACATTGCTGTCTATGCGAGGGTCAGAGAGCTGTCAGAATTCATCAAAAATATCTTAATTTGTGTTCCGAAGATGAACAAAGCTTTTACGGGTTTGGAACAACATGGGGGTAAGTGATTAATGACAAAATTTTCATTTTGGGGTGGAGTAACCCTTTAAAGTCAGCATAAAATCAAAATTAACTTTCTTAATACGTGTTAAGGGTCCCGACCTTTCGAATTTTTCCATTGCACTTTGACTTTTGAAACATTTTACATACTACTGAGGATCCATGGTCCCTAACCAAGATTCAAACTGAAATTAATATCTGTATATAATGATAATCTGCAAGAGATTCACGCACAGTTGTTCAAAATAAGGTTACTGAGAATCAGAAACCTTCTGGATAGATTTATGCAAAGGTGATGATGATGGAAACATCAAAAAATGCATTATGGACTGCATTAAATGAATATTTAATGAACATTTAATGCATAAATATTCATAAGAATAAATATTTAAATATATACAGTATATAAGATTATCTGCCAGAGTTTCGTAAGCAAACATATTCCAAAATATGAAAATATTTGAATCAGAAAATCAAATGTGACTCATACAGTAAATAAGAAACAGGGAAACAGGTAAATATGACTGATACTTGCCTTCAGTCATAAAAAAGATGCCATTAAACAAATATTAAAAATATACTGTCTTTATGTTGTTTCTACATTAATCTGAAGATTGAATGTGAAATTATTGCAGTATAAAATATATTTAAAAACTTTAGGTGGGATTAATCATGATTAATTAGTTATTTTTTTTAATTGATTGACAGCACTAATATTAGTTCAATTTATGAGGTTCATTGACTGTTCAGACCAAACATGTTTCCTGAACACACTCCCCCGTCTGCTATTGGTCGAACAAACAAATAGCCACGCCCTAAACTCACACCATTGGTTGGTTCAGTCAGTGTTGCTATGCTGGGCTGGTCACGATTCCCAAACATGTAGAGAGACCGTGTTTACATTTGGAACAGAAGAAAACAGTATTGTCGATGAAACCAAACTGTCAACAAATAAAATGCCCAAAAGGCATTAACCAACACAAAACAGAGGCTGAAAGAATGTACTTTCATATATCTACGTTTCTTCGGGATATCAGAGAGTTTATGTCAGGAACAGAGGGGAGGCACGTGCCGTCTTCTTCGTGATTCTTGACAAATTTGAGCCATCACACATTAGCGACTGGTCTCTGAAGCTGGGCGGGCTACTAATTTATCCTTTAGCTCCGTGGAGCTGTATATCACAACACTCAGGAAGACAAATGTCAGAACACATGTTGCCAGACTGGGGCTTTGAGCACAAGATTCCTTTAATTGGGTGAACAGGGACCGGGTCCAATCCCAGGCACCCTCGGCGTCTTCTTCTGCACCCTCCTCCTCTCTCCTCTTTTCTTTATACATGTTAACAAAAGGCAGGAAGATGAAAAAGACAACATCTTTCCCATCCCTTGCTTTGTGCCATTATAGAACAGACGCGCTGAGGGTAAAGAGGTACGAGGCTGAGCTTCAAGGAGCCAAGCTTTATATAACTTCCTTTTGAGTTTTTGCCTTGTTTCATGTTTATTTCCCTTCGTCTTTTCCACAGCCTCACTGTCGTGATTGACACCGGCTTCCTGCACGTTGTAATAACAATTATTCATTATAGACACTCGCAGCGATCCCACTGATAGCTCCTGGATATATTTGTCTGAGTTTAGGAAGATGTGTTTAAGAGGAAAGAAAAGC